>QOVD01000275.1:0-63530 GCA_003521225.1 Tuber microsphaerosporum | reverse complement strand
CCGCGATTGGCCGCCCACGAGAGTGGCGTTAGACGATATCCGGCGTCTGCCTGGTTGGGATCGATGTCCTTTCTCTCCAAAAGCATCTTTACTACCCCCTCATGACCGCCCCCAGCCGCCCACGAGAGTGGCGTTCGACCATATTCGGCGTCTGCCTGATCGGGATTGACGTCTTCTCGTTCTAAAAGCATCTTTACTATCCCCTCATGACCGTGCTTGGCCGCCCACGAAACTGGTGTCCGGCCATCTCGGATGTCCGCCCGGTCGGGATTGATATCTTCTCGCTCCAACAGCATCTTCACCACCTCCTCTTGCCCTCTTCTAGCTGCCCATGTGAGAGCCGTACTCCCCATGCAATCGGCTGCATTAACGTCCCATTCCTTCATCTCCAACACAGCAGCAGCTATCTCGGCGATCCCGAGAAATGCTACTCCGTGGAGTCCGGTAAATCCGGTAGGTCCTCTCGCGCTGTCAAAATAAGGGCCTGAGCTTCTTTTCTGATTATAGCGCAGTAAAAGTAATTGAGCAGATATATGCTCATCGAATCTGTCGAGAAGCCTAAGTGCAAGGAATTTTACATTTTCCATCATCCCCCTTCTTGTGTGCTCCCCCCAGTAATAAGAAGCATATTCTAGAAGGGGCATTGTTGAGGGGGCCGAGTCGAGGGTTGGCCAAAACCCCCGGACGCATCCGAAATTGAGGTATGTCAAACAAACCTCCGCAATTGTCGAGTGGGGGCTATGGAATAGTGTCGAATCACTTGAGAGGTGCTCTTGTAGGGTAAAGTGCACTAGTCGGACCGTGGACGAAAACGCTTCGACCGTGACAAGGCCGAGACAAGATGCTAAGAGTGCCCGTAAGGTAGGAACGTTTTCAAGATCCAGATCCGCAGATCCCATCTCCACTCCCAAGGCATGACAGAGCTCCTCGGCCCGCAACGGCCGCTCCGAATACGACACCCACATCAGGACCTTCATCCCGAGTATTGATTTATTTCCCTTCTGCGCCTTCAGCCGCCTTAGAGTTGCCGTATAGGCATCGCTCAGTCCACTACCACTCTTCATCTCTTCAAGTTTCTTCTTTCTCTGACGAATTGTCACCTCTCCCAGAATAGCGTCGATGCTTAGCGAAACAAGGAGGAATCTACACACAATCGCAGGTAAGCATACCTCTTGATAAAGCGGAAATGCGAAAGGCTCGTACGTACATATCAGATAATTTTTCCAGAATTATCTTTACAATATCCGTCCGTAAATCATCGTTCATTGCCCCAGGATCGGCATCCCCGTCTAACCTCATCTCCAGATAACCCCTGATACCATCCCTATTAGGACTAATATGTATCACTGCCACTTTGGTGAAATATCTTTGAATGTCTTCCCAGACATGGGGCCTCCCGGTGAGGAATATTCTCGTTGTAGGGGACTCCCGAACAATATCTCTCAGCGACTCAAGAAGCTCCAGTAGGTGCTCTGGTAGGCATTCATCTAGCGCATCGATGCAGATGAAAACTTGGCGCAGCGAAGCAATAGCGATCCTTAACATTCTCGTCAAATCGGCATGTCGCAGCCCTGTGCCACCAGACTCCCCTTTCCCTTCTTGAAACGCCTTGCGCAAATCTCCCGGGATGCCCACTCTGGCTACTAACTGTGTTAAAATAGCTCCTAGCACGCTGGTGATTGTCTGCTCTTGCTGAGCAAGGAAGTCGTAGTAAAATCCTGCAACGGCGATATCTTCCTTCTCAGCCTGATTACACAGGCTGTCGATCACAAGGGAACTAGTATTTCTGGCTGTCAGCCATACCCGCTTCTTTCAAGTGATCCTGCCACCGACCTCAGATACGTCTTTCCTACACCCGGATTCCCGGAGCAGAACAAGATAGCTTTATTGGGTCTACCCTCACCACCTCTCCACTCGCGAAACTCCCTTGCTTTCAAGAACCAATCCCCGACACTGTTGAATCGGTCGGTGCGTATGCCTTGGTGTCTAGTATTTGGGTCCAGTGGAGAGAGCCAGCGCATAATCTGCGCATCTTCGTCGGACATATAGATGGTAGTGTTGAACAGATTGGAGCGGCTGGAATTCCGGCCGTCCATGTTGACGGATAGTATATGTGTATTCTGGGCCATGATGTTCTGTCCAAAACGTTGGTTGAGTGTAGAAATGACACAGTAAAATGTAGGGTTATTAAGATAGTTTACAAGACTTTCCATAGGCGGAGCTAGGGAAAAGCGGGGCGATGTGGCTCGTTTTGTGGCGACTAAACTCGTGGCGGGGGCTATGTCGGTTGGGGTGTAATGTCGGGAAGAGACATACACAGTGCGTGTAGGAACAAGAATGAACATTTGGCGTCACTCTGGATATTCGAGTCTGTACCGAGTACTGAAGTATACTTCCCCTGGGTATCTGCGTTCCCGACATAACCCCCGAACCGACATAGCCCCCGCCGCGAGTTTACTGTCCAATCATCTCCATTCCGGGGGAGTACCAACCCAGTGGGGGATTTGAGGAAAGTCCTCAACCCGACCACAGATTCCCGTGAAACACGGCACTGTGATGTGCTCAGGCACAATAGTGCATAATCCAGCCACTCAGCGGAAATTCCCGTGGTCTACAACATGACATTACTGCACCGTACCATTTGATTGCGATTGAGCCATCGTCCAAGATAGGGTACGGTAGCCGGTTACAAGTACGGTACTTGCAGTTCAGCTATTGTTTCCCTATAGTCAGTGAGTGCGAAGATATATAAACTACGAGCCAATACCTAGCATAACCCTCTTTTGCTTGTAAAACTAGAGTGGCTTTACTAGGCATCTACCCCCACAAGCTCTAGAGGGATTGCGCGGCAACAACAGACAACAGAGAACTAATCTATCAACCATTCACAGCCGGTATCAGATTAAGGGAGGCGAATTTTGGGCTGTTTTGTTGCTGGTGTGTGGACTACTATTCTGAGTCTTCTATGGAGTTGACCGGAAAACGCGTGAAGTTAGTGTAGCAATGTGTGATCGCTTGGACGGAGAAGTGGTAATAGATAACGGTCAAGATTATTGATTAGGAAAACATGTTCATATGAATGACAAGAAGGATGTAGCCCAGCTATATAGTGAAGTGTTTGGGTCCCGCCATTACCACAGGGATCCCTCAATACCGACAGCAAGGAATCAAGAAAACAAAGATCCTCAAAGGAATCATATAGGAACAAAAGGAGCAACAAAATACAACGGCTAGTCCTAAATAGGACCTGGCCTAAAAGGGGGTAGAGACCTGAAAGAAGAATTTGATGAGAGGGGGAAGAAACCATAATATCATACGAATGGTTAACAGAAGTATGCACCGAGTGATATTGGGTGAAAGCGTTTGCCAGCCATATATTTGTCTTTTATGAGGGGGAGTGTTATGATATTTTGGGGTCTAAGGGGATCAAGAGTCTAAAGGCAGGCGGGCAGCTTGCAGCAATCCCCCCATCCGAAATAAAAATCAAACTTCCGCTTCCACTACACTGTATAAAATCAAGTGCAAGGGCCTACAAGGGGATTCACACCTCAAATCCAGAAAAATCCAAACTTTCCAATAACTTATCCTTCGTGCCAATATCCTCAGGCCTATACAAAAGAGTAAATGGGCATCCCCTCAGACTTCTCTCTCCTCTTGGAGCCACAGCCCGCAAAAAGAAAAGAAAAAAACCCCGTAAAACCAAAGGCCAACAACGAAACTAGAATGCGCCTACTTTAATCTAATTCAAAAAACATCCACTCAAGATGGGGCGCCAGAAACCTCCGTATCAAGCTCCAGTTAATCTGAGTCCGCCCAGTCGTCTCCAGAATCAGTGTACTCGGCATACTTGTCCGAATCGGAGAGGAGGTCCTTTATCTCATCTTGGCCCCACTTTTCTCTTTTGTTAGCGAATTTCTGGGCTAGAGGTTTGAGGTGAGGAGGCCCTACCTCGGGTAGAATCGCACCGAGCAAGATCTTCGGTAACTATTTTTCAAAAATAAAGGAGTTAATGGGACCTCCGCTTTAAATCACTGAGCTTAAAGAAGAGCCGGGTATGATATACTATAAACCACTTATCTGCCAATAAGCGCTCAAGATCGAATTCCACTGGCAACACGTCGATGTATTCTCCGATGTCTCGATCCTCGTCTAGGTCTATCAACAGCTGAGCTGCGCCGGGGCCATTCCCTATGCGTGAGAATTGGAATCTTACGGCTGTGAACTAATTGTAAGTTTGGAGTAAAAGTATGTCAACAAAACTCCACGACCGACCAACCGTCTCTCCCTCTGCCAGCTCCTTCGCGCTCCTTCACACAGTCACGAATGACGTTTTTCAGATGACCTCTTTTCTCACCCTCAACCTATTTTCTAACGGTTATTATATCGCTTTAGAAATGTTAGGAGAAAGGCATACTCCGCCGTCAGTGACAATTAGCACTAGCAGGGGTTTGCTCTGGTTGGGGTTTCCGGTCGCAAATTTATCCAGAATCTTCTTCTTGAGCTCCGTTCCTATCCTTGTCGCACCGCCATAGCTGTGGTGGTCTAGATATTCTTGCGATTTCCCGGTCCAGTTTTTTTTTCCTCCTCTATGGTTCATAAAGCGCAGAGCCAGGATGCCGGATTCGTTTGCCATCGAGCAAATTTTCGTGATGTGGTCGATAAACTGTATCAGGGCCTTCTTCCTCGCGCCATTTTGCTCGTATATTACGGAGCTGGAGTCAGCTATCGATTCATCAAAGCGTACTGTAAGCAAAAAAAACGCCTCAAGGAATGAACACTAGCACTGGAACATACGGATCAAGATGGCCACATCATAAAGCGCCAGAACAATTAAATCTATGGCAATCTCACGACTACATCCCATCTTCGTAATTAGCTCTCTCGCCATCTCTTCTCCCCTTTTAATCGGCGCCTCCAAGCTTTCGTTCAACTTCTCTTCTGTCTCGCCATACATATTTTTCAAGCCCTTTCGTTGGTTCATTATCAAATCCTTGAGCCTCTCACCAATCTTTTCGCCACTCGGAACTGTATTTCCCTTTGGCTTTGCTGCCGCTTCTACCGCCGGGTTTTGGTCGTCCCTATTCCCTCCTTTCTCAGAGGGTCCGTCCTCCGCACCCGGGTAGTCGGAGCCTCTGCTCTCCTGGTCCCACGGGTTGACCGTCTGCCCGAACTTTAGATTATAAGTAGTAAACACTGGCGCCGGCCTCTCTTGTCTCCTCCTTGGCGGGGCTGTGGTTGACATTTTGTAGTCTGGTTTGTAAAAGATATTGTGGGGGTGAGTAGAGATGGGCCTGGGCGATGATACAAAGATGCGATCTGAGAGAGTAAAAAGAAACTTCTGCCCTGAGTTACTAAGGTATTTATTAAGATCCAAAAATAGTGGTCGTCTTAGAAACTATATATCTTTTTCCCCTCAAACTCCCTCCTAACTCTCCCGCCTCCCTCCCCGCCTTCCCCTGCTGATCCATGATTGATTGAGCCGGGGTTTAAATGAGCTCGTCTATCCGTGCGCAGAGAGAGAAAGCTCTGTTGTCGAAACATGCATAGCCAGCGATACTCGAGTAAATTACGTGCATCAACCCATCTGCATGCATAAGGCTCTCCCAACGATCGAAAATCCGGCTGTCCCCCTAACTTTAGATTGGTGAGTATCCGAGCCCCCGCAGAATCTCTAAGATAGAGGCTAGCGACTGCCCAAGTGCTTTCGCTTATTGTCGCAGCACATATGACGCTCTTTCCGCCCGATGTTACTCAAGTAGGGAGGCGAAAGAAGGAAGAGAGCACCATCTCGAGAAGCTTATTTATGGAGACTACCGTCTCATTTTGTTTTTGCCCAAGGTCTTGCTCGCTTTTGCTCACCACTTGGGGTTTGCTACTGGTGTGTTGGCCAATTGTGAGTGCGCACGAGGCTAGAGACACAATCACTGGGCTGGTAGTGTAAGGGTTTCTACCGAAAACAGCCATATTCACAGCCTTCCAACCACTGATCCAGAATGCGATCTAAACTAAATCTTCATCTACATGTGAAATACGGTAATTCCCTGGATTCTACTTTCCAACCCTCCAGAGCCCGGTATCAAAAGTGGCTGAGGGGTTATCAAGAGAACTATGGTTGGCACCTTGGTCTTGGGACTATTTTGTATGGCAAACCGCTAGCCCTGGCGCTGCTTTCAACTTCAACTTTATAATCCCGGGCGTCAAAGTAGCTAGTAATGCTTTAATAATTTATGAGCACTTAGCCAGATATTCAAAGGAACTTTAGCCCATACTATCAATTTTTGGAATTTTTTGCAGTTTCAGAATGCATTGAACGGAAGGCACGAACTACGAGCACTGCGAGTAGCCCCTTCCACTCGAGCGGAGTACCATTATCATGAAACTTACCGGTATGGTGTGGGGTAGTTGGTTGGGGGGGCTATTGTGGGGTACTTGTGGCGTCCGATAGTAAGTAGTAGTAGGTAATTCGCTATAAAATAAACTAATCCGTGCTGTACTGGTATTAAGATCGTAGCAAAACCTCACTATAATGCTATCGCTTGCGCGCAAACTAAAGATGCGTTAGGTTATCATCTCAAACCTTTTTTTTGGCCCTGACTATAGCCTACTGGAGTACTGTAGATGTTTGCAGCAAGCCTTCATTTTGCTTTCAAATGGCGGGTTTGGTTGCCACCATATTTTATCTTCTAGACTAACTACTCGAGCACATTACCCCACCTGATCTTGCTGATCTTTCTTTCCGCCATTTTTGACCATCTGTGAGCACTAGGGTGATTAGCGCGCAGGTAGAGTACTCGAGTACCGGTACTGTATCGTACCGTAGTCTGTCAACCTTAACCTACAGGTGTGGCTGGTTGCCCTCCGCCGCATTGATATTTCTTGGCATGAAACTGATCGGATGGTCGTTGCGGCAAAACGAGCCACATCACGCCCCTTTTCTTCTCCTCTGCCCACAGAAAGATTTGTAAACCCCCCGTTAACCCTACCCTTTGCCATTTCCACACTCAGCCAACATTTTGGACGGGAAATCATGGCCCAGACTACACATATACAATCAGTCAATCTGTACGACGGCAATTCCAACTGTGGCAATATAATAGGGAGCTTCAACAACACCGTCTATAAATCCGACGAAGATGCGCAGATTATGCGTTGGCTCTCTCCGCTAGAGCCAAATAACAGACATCAAGGTGTACGCACCGACCGATTCGACGGTGTTGGGGATTGGCTTTTAGATACAAGAGAGTTCCGGGAGTGGAGGGATGGTGAGGGTGGAGCCAATAAAGCTGTCTTGTTCTGCTCCGGGAATCCGGGGGTGGGCAAAACATATCTAAGGCAAGTGGCGGGGTTCTTTGAAAGAAGCGAATATTACTGACTGCCAGAAATATTAGTTCCCTGGTGATTGACAGCCTGTGCGATCAGGCAAAGGAGGAAGATATTGCCGTTGCAGGGTTATACTACGACTTCCTCGCCCAACGAGAGCAGACAATCACCAACGTGATGGGAGCTATTCTGAAGCAGCTGGTAGGAAGGGAGGACATCTCAAAGGACATACACGACGCATTTCAAGAAAGGAAAAAGGAGTTTGGTGGTAGAGGGCTGCGACTTGCAGATCTGATGGCAATGTTGAGAACCACTATCGCTTCGTTACGCCGGGTTTTCATCTGTATCGACGCTCTAGACGAATGTCTGCCGAAGCACCTACCGGAGCTTCTTGAGTCGCTGAGAGATATTGTTCGGGAGTCCCCTACAACAAGAATATTCCTCACCGGGAGGCCCCATGTCAAGGAAGACATTCAAAGATATTTCACCAAGGCGGCTGTGATACCCATCAGCCCTAACACGGACGATATTAGGAATTATCTGGAGATGAGGTTAGACAGGGATGCCGAGCCAGAGGCGATGAACAATGATTTACGGGAGGATATTGTTAGGATTGTTCTAGAGAGGATATCTGATATGTCCGTGTGAGCCTTTAGCATTTCCGCTCTATCGATGGTGTATACTTACCTGTGATTGTGCGTAGATTTCTCCTTGTTTCGCTAAGCATCGACGCTATTCTGGGAGAGGTGACAATTCGTCAGAGAAGAAAGAAACTCGAGGAGATGAAGCGAGGCAATGGACTAAGCGATGCCTACACAGCAACTCTAAGGCGACTGAAGGCGCAGAAGGGAAATAAATCAATACTCGGGATGAAGGTCCTGATGTGGGTGTCGTATTCGGAGCGGCCGTTGCGGGCCGAGGAGCTCTGTCATGCCCTGGGAGTGGAGATGGGATCTGCAGACCTGGATCCGGAAAACGTTCCTGCCTTACGGACGCTCCTAGCATCTTCTCTAGGTCTTGTCACAGTCGAGGCGTCTTCATCCACTGTCCGACTCGTGCACTTTACTCTTCAAGAACATCTCTCAACTGATCCAAGCTTATTTTATAGTTCCCACTCAACAATTGCGGAGAGTTGCTTGACATACCTCAATTTTCGATGCGTCCGGGATCTTTCGCCAACTCTTTACTCTGCCCCGTCAACAATGCCCCTTCTAGAATACGCGGCTTGCTACTGGGGGGAACACACAAGAAAGGGGATGACGGAATATGTCAAAACACTTGCACTTAGGCTTCTCGATAGGTTTGATAAGCATATATCTGCTCAACTACTGTTATTGCGCTATAATCAAAATAGAATTTCAGGCCCTTGCTTTCACGGGCTGGGAGGACCTACAGGATTTACCGGACTCCACGGAGCAGCATTTCTCGGGATCGCCGAGATAGTTGCTGCTGTATTAGAGATGAAGGAATGGGACGTTAATGCAGCCGATTGCACGGGGGGTACGGCTCTCACATGGGCAGCTGGAACAGGGCAAGAGGAGGTGGTGAAGATGCTGTTAGAGCGAGAGGATGTCAATCCAGACCAGGTAGACACCCGAGATGGCCGGACACCACTCTCGTGGGCAGCTGAGCGCGGTCATGAGGGGGTAGTAAAGATGCTTTTGGAACGAGGGGATGTCAATCCCAATACGACAGACACCTTTCATGGCCAAGCACCACTCCTTTGGGCAGATGGGAGCGGGCATGAGGGGATAGTAAAGATGCTTTTAGAACGGGAGGACATCAATCCCGACCAGGCAGACGCCGAATATGGTCGCACAGCCCTCTTATGGGCAGCTGAGAGCGGACATGATAGGGTAGTAAAGATGCTTTTGGGACGAGAGGATGTCAACCCCAATACGGCAGACCCCGAATATGGCCAAACACCACTCTCCTTGGCGGCTGAGAACGGGCATGAGGGGGTAGTAAGGATTCTTTTGGAACGAGAGGATGTCGACTCCGAACCGACGGACACCCAATATGGCCGAACTCCACTCTCGTGGGCTGCGGAGCGCGGGCATGAAGGGGTGGTGGAGATGCTTTTGGAGCGAGGAAGTGCGAACCCCAATACGGCAGACACCTCTGGTCGAACGCCACTCTCATGGGCCGCTTGGCGCGGGCGTGAGGAGGTCATAAAAATGCTTTTGGGACGAGAGGACATCAACCCCAACCAGGCAGACATCCGATATGGTCGAACGCCACTCTCGTTGGCGGCTGAGTACGGGCATGAAGGCGTAGTAAGGATGCTTTTGGAGCGACAGGATGTTAATCCTAATATGGCAGGCAACTCTGTCCGAACACCACTCTCGTGGGCCGCGTGGCGTGGGCATGGGGAGGTCGTAAAGATGCTTTTGAAACGAGAGGACGTCAATCCCAACCAGGCAGACACCCGATATGGTCGAACGCCACTCTCGTTGGCGGCTGAGTGCGGACATGAAGGGGTGGTAAGGATGCTTCTGAAACGAGAGGATGTCAACCCTAGTATGGCAGGTACCTCTGGCCGAACGCCGCTTTCGTGGGCCGCTTGGGGCGGACATGAGGGGGTAGTAAAGATGCTTTTGGGGCGAGAAGATGTTAACCCCAATACGGTAGACACCAAATATGGCCGGACGTCACTCTCGTGGGCCGCTCGGCGTGGGCATGAGGGCGTAGTAAGGATGCTGTTAGAGCGGGAAGATGTCCACACCGCCACGCTAGATAACAAGAACCAAACACCACTGTCGTCGGCTCTCTCTAAAGGACATGATAGGGTTGTGAGAATCATACTAGGATATGGCGATGCCAATTCCGACACACCAGACTCCAGTGGCCAGACATCTTTCCCACCATCCGTTCGACATGGGGACCAGGGTGTGGTGGAGATGCAATTTAGAGGCGATGATCCTAATACTGACATCGCAGGCCTTAATGGCGAGCCTACACTCCCATCGGCGGACCCCGGTGGGCGGGGAGTGGTATTGGACTTCAAGGATTCTTTTTCTGGGTCCGCAGATAACGACTTCTCCCCAACCAAATTATCCAAGCTGTCTCAACCTTCTTCCGTCGGCCCCCTGGGATTCTGGTACCATTCAGGGAAAACCGACACCAATCCCAACACCACCCAATCGATCCTCTCATTTGCGGTCGACCAGTGTTTTATCATCGCTTCTCTCGTTTGTATTTTTGCTTTTCTCTTTTGCGTTCTTCCTTCTTCGTTACTAGATCCACTCATTCCATAAATACCTGCCGAGCGAGGGATTGGTGTAGGCGGAACCTCCGTAGATTTAGATGTAAAGAGACTTTGATAGGGTCGTTTTTCTAGTTTCCGCTAGCCATTTGCTATTTATCTATATTTTTCTTTTTCTTCTTCCTCGCTTTTTCCCTCCCTTGGAGTTCTAGTTGGGTTTAGTCTTATCGCTACACTCTTTTTCTTCATTCCCGCCACCCCGTTATTAGTTAAGCTAATACGGTATTTCTCCTGTGTTTTGTGGATGGCGGTGTATAGTACGGTTCCAACAAACAACCAGGCAGGAATACTGTAGATGGTAACCTTGAAGAAGCCCGTCTTAAATTCATGAAAAGCTGTTTTATTCCCGGTAATTCTTCCGCTAAGCGATCACTAGCGGCTCCCTTAACAGGCCATCGTACTCTGATGCTAGTTCTGCTATACCGGTATAGCATCAAAGGCAGTGCCCAAAGGGTTGAACTACAATCCTAACAATTGCTGGATAGCTTTTTAATACCAGCGAATAGTCTGGCGGTATCAGCAGGAGGGCGAGGGCGGCCTTGGCGTGTGGGCTAGTTGGGTTGGATTCTGTGAATGTATCATGATAATAATATTATAAGGTTTCCATCCCTTTTTTTTTGTGAATGGGCTTGGGATTGCGAGCGGTCTTACCCTGGTGGGTATGTCTGTGGAGTACGATACTAAGGGCCCGTTTATCTAATCGCCTATTTCTACTGTAATATGAGAATGGCGAGCAGCGAGGCAATCTGTGGCCTAAGTAGCCCCACACCGAGGGACTTCTGACAAAGGCAACTCGAGCACTTAAAGCCTGTATTGTAATACCGCCAGCTGGTGTATCCTCCTGCTCGGCACTTGCATGTTGGTAACTTTTGCAAACCTGTTGACGAAACTCAGAGCCGCATCAGTAGCAAAACACTTCGTTATGACTTATAAAGTTCGTTAACCCGTGTTGTGGACAAGTCACAGCGTGTCGCATGTTTACCGTTTCTCTTAACTTAACTCGGCATTTCGATCCTCCTACCCAAAATGTGTCGGCCTTTATTCCAATAAACTTCATAAAAACGAAAGACATCTATACCCCCCTCATGGCCTGGAGTGAATAGGATACTCGAGCACTCTGTGGCCTAATGGGGGCTTTTTCTTTTTCTTCCTTTCCTCTACAGAAATTGACAACAAGCCTCTAAAGTTTTAGCTTCGCCCCTCGAATATTCAAATACTGCGCATCTCGACAGATGCGCATAATGCACAGGTTGGCTTCCTGGGGTGACTGTTCCCCTCGGCTGAATTGGCTTGCACCTCCCTCCCGTTGGCAGGCACAGGTAGCCAGTCAAATGTTTTAGCCGAGCCGCATGAATTGTGCGTGTCTCGACCGAGCTCCCTGTTCTACTCGCGTGCATAAGGATGGAGCTTCTCCGACCAGCTGCTAACATCATGCTAGGAAGAAGCTGGCATGCTGCCTCTATCTCTATATTCCTCCCTCAAACTCCGTGTTACTAAGGCAAGATGGACAACCTAAGCGCGAACTCTCCTATCCCGTCGTCACGGTTCTCTCAGGAGTCGGCGGATCACTTTGGTGGTTGGAGGGCTATCGGTGAACAACAAGACTTTTACGATGAGCAAGATTGCCTGGACCCAAGCCACAGCCTTGCGAGCGAAAAGCTAAGGACCAGGGAAGAGGACGATGTTGTGATTTTTGACTATTCCTTAAACCCAGATTACTTGAGCCGGGTGGGCGGGAATCCTGCGGTTGAGGAGGGCGGTCCCCTCTCGGAAAGCTCTGATACAGACCATGATATGTTCTTTCAAGTGCCCAAGAATGAACTCATAAGATCCGAACAATTTGACCAAATAATTAACCCTACCGAAGAATTTCGAGAACTACCGCCACGGGGGCCACGGTTGGGTATCATGTAAGTTTATCTCCCCGGGATCTACTTTCTCACCACCCATTTAGGCTATGGGCAGTTCTGTGCTGCATATAGTTGGCTTCTGCGAGAGTTGAATTTATCCTCTAGATGCTAATATTTGTGTTTTTTTTTTCTTTTTCAAGTGACTTTCCCCAATGCTACGACACATACGTGAGTTTCCATGCGAACCTGTAGCAATTTTATCTTTTAAAGCAATTGCTTACTAGAGATAGGATAATGGTCTACTGATTTCGATGGGGGAAAAACTCGGCCTTCTGAGGGAAGGTGAGACTGCTTTCATAGACAAATATTTACAAAGAGTTCGAGCGCTGCCTGGTCGTAGACGTTTTGGAACTGGCATCTCCTTACGGGCACCTTTCAAAAAACCATCGGAGTTGTCCGGGCTGGGCCCATCGGAAGATAGATTCATCCTTTTCGTATCGTTTCCCTATTTCGGGGAATCTAGCAAGGAAATGATATTAGATCCGGAGAGCGAGAGTGTTAAGCTCCTAGAGTTTAAGCGCCTGGGAGCTGGTGCTCCTGGCCCCAGGACCGTAGCGAGCGAGGAGAAGGAGGAAGAAGAGGAGGAGGGGGGGAGGGTTGATGTAGGAGAGATATTAGTGCACCAGGCACGATATATGGTATTTGATAACTGTAAGCTATACTTTTTTGCCTGCTCTTGACCCAAACATCGTTACTGACTAATTTCTAAAGATACGATGGCCACATTCAGATCTAAGGAGGACAGTGCCAAAGATCAAGTTCCACTTCACCGCTTTCAGGAGCGCGTGGGCGCCTTTCGCGCAATGATTCATATGATTGCCAATCGTATGGAATTGGAACTCTGGACATTGGGGAAGCTTCAAGCCTCCTTGCACAAACTGGTTAGTCTATTCTCTCCTTTGGCCGAAGAAATCTAGCATTAATCTTGAGAGCGATCAGGAGGGGAAGATCGACCGAATGGTATCAGATCCAAAAGCCCGGGAGCGTGATCGAGGGATGGCTAGTCCAGATGATGCCAGGCCGAGGTGGATTCCTACTGAGGAGGGACAATCTAATTTGGATGAACACTATGAGCGAGTTCGGGAGAACAATGCTTGGAAGAAGAAACAGAGGAGAGTCCAGGACCTCCTCATCGCCCTTAACAAGCTTTCGGCAGATTTGTTCGCTGCTATCAGCTTAGCTGAACGGCAGATTGCTGTTCTCCAGGAACTCCACAGCGTGCTTTTAACAAGCCACCGAACAAAAGCTAAAGATTATGAGAAGGGATACCCACTCCGGCGGAATCCCTTCTTCAAGAATGTTGCCCCTATCCCCATCCTCTCGGAAAATCCCCAGCAGATATGGCCGAATACATTGGACACTATTGACGAGGTGATTCGAGAGAGGGAATCTTTCATCAAGAAAGTCAAGGGGTTGATAGAAAATATGGAGATTAGGAGAGAAATTGTATAATTCACAAATCTGAACTCATAGCAAGAATGCTAACGCTCGACAGCTTTTTGGATTCCTGAGATCTGAGCAAGCTAAAGTAGCTTCCTGTGAGAGAACAGCCCAGGAATCAAGAGACGCTATGAAGAGCATTGAGGATACCATAAAGGGGATCCGGGTCATACATGCGCAGCAAGTGCAACTAACGAAGACCTTATCTGTTTTCACACTCGTGACTACAGCGTTTCTTTCCCTCACGTTTTGTACATTAGTATGTTGCCTCCCGCCCACGATGAGTATTTTCTGACACGAAACCCTATCAGTATTTCGGCATGGGCAATATTAAAGGATTCAACGAGAATCCCCCATCCCGACGCGATTTCTGGCTGATCACGGGCCCAGTGTGTACTGGAGTAATGCTACTATCAGTGATACTCATCTCTTGGGAACGCCCGAGGCTAGTCTGAGAGAAACTAGTTCGATCTGCCGGAAGGGAACAGGCGGTATCGAGAATCAGTGGCACGGAAATCAGGTCCTCTGGGGGTTCAGCCCCTACGGTTACCGCAGGAGACAGTAGCCGAACCCCTAGTGTATCCGGAGACTGTAGCACTGTGAATGCCATAAGGAATCTGATCGCCAAACTCTACTCTACGGTCAAAAAGCAGCGATAGCAGCCGTTATGATCCGAACATGGATGGGCTGAGGAAGCTGGGAGGCGGACAAGAAACCTAATCGCCAAACTCTGTCTATGCGGCATAATCAGCAATGGGAGCATTACAATTAAAAGAAAAGGAGCTGGGGAAGGAGACATTTGCTTTTTCAATCGCTATTCTTGTACCTTGGTCTTTAATGCTGTTTGATGAGACGAGGTGGTGGCCTATAGGATTTTATCTTTTGTTGCTTGTTCGGTGGGGATGTGCGTGGGTGTTATCAAGGACGGTGGTGAGGATGGACTTTGGATAACGACACCCTTGTTTTGCAGAATGCTGTTACTAGCCATCCCAACATCTGTGTGCGCAGATTATCAGGTCAAACTTTCCATACTAGTCGTTACCCGAGAACAAGTTCCTCCGTGGTAAAGGTGAATACCAATTCGGGCCGGCGGCCCACTCCCAATCAACAACGACATCCAAAACAATCCAATGCCTGTTGTCTCTTTAAACCTTCTCCACATCAATTTTCGACGGTTTATCACAAAAGACTAGTAAAAGTCCATAGGTCCATCCTCCTTTTGTCAAATTGAGACTCCCATATCGCCTCTTTTGACATAACCTTCCAGTCAATTATGTGATAAAGGCTCTCTTGACTCTCAGCGTGTCACAAAGCCTGCAGTTGCACTTCCAGGCACCGGATTTCCCAGAACCCAAGTTTCAAACACGATGGGGAGAAGTTGAAATTTGGTATAAGCTACTGAATCTTAGTTATCCAGGGGTCTGTCAAAATAATGTTCGGTTCAATAGCAATTTTCAGTATTCCCCTCTTCAATTTGCCGACATTTCATGGTATGCATTTGATTCCCAGTAACGACTCTAATTCAATTCTAAGGCATAATGTTATAGACTAAATATGGGTTAACACAACATGTGAACTTATTCCCCACTAATATCAACATTACTTTGAATTAATCTCGCTGCTATAGCTTCTCTCGAACTCTAAACAATAAATTGTACCCCCCAGTCGATGCCTGATATTCTTTCCTCATTTGAATAAATGCCATTGCTTTCCAACCTCGCTCTCTTTAATCTACCATACATAGCTAATAAGTGCCCTCTTTAGTGCACACAACCTAATTTCATAACACATTTGTTTTGGAAGCTGTTAAGCACAAGGGTGGAATAAGTGGTACTGTTTGCTGGGAAAGCAGCTTCGCTCCGCTAAATCTTTGCTAGTACAGCATACCTTGGCCATAGGGTCTGTATCGGACTTTGATAGACCAACACCACGGAAGCATCTTCTATGATCGTCTAGCAGATTCAACCTGCTAGAATAAGGAGAGTTCAGGGTGTAAAAGCTGCTCAAGTGTCTGTATTAATAGTGGAGCCCAGAATGAAAGGATATGTTAGTATTTGTAGCTATATTTAATGCACCCAGAGCTGGCTACCAACCAATTCTATTCGCGGATTAGGGCCCTCTATAGCATCCCTTAATTCAGGTGTACTTGAGTATGAGTACCGGAAGAACTGGTTTCTAATGGGGTATGCTCATAATTCCTCTGTCCAGTTAATACAATGCGCCAACCTCTCTCAATAAATTCTGCCGTTGCATCTTCCCGGTACATCCCCACGTGTCCTAAGGCGCCCGTCGACTATGGACCTTCCTCAAACCCGGAAGAAGTAGAAGCCTACTCACCCTGCTGAACCCGCCCGCCGCATGCTAGTGAAGATCCTGACTCCTTTTGCACCGCCGGAGGTGTCAAAGCGCAAATCTTCGTATTAGTAGGCATTCTACTAAAGCTAGGATTTCGATGAGGTGGTCTGCACCTGCAGCTGGATATGAGTTATATAGGTGTGCTTTGGTGTTCTTTGTGATACGTGAACGGAGGGGTAAATGAGTAACTTAGTGCGCACGAGTACGATAATCCGACACGGAAAGACTCTCGTCAACACCAATATTCAGATGACGATCCCCACCGGGACTCACACGTCTCCTGTTATCGATCACTAATTGTTGGTAGGCGGAAGAAACGCCCCCAGTGGTTGCTTTCTCTCCAAGGGATTTATCAACGTTGGTGCCGGAGCAATTGACGCTATATCCCCCTTTCATTCTACTATTCAGGTAGTGAAATTAACCAGGGGAATAGTACCGCGGTCAAGTCAAGGACCTTCTTTTCAACCACGGCGATTCAGCCTTTGCTGTCATGGAGGGCCACCGCGTTGCGCAATTGATTCTCAAGAGAGTACCCCCTCCTCCGCACCACCTATCTCGTAACTGGACCTGGAACTGATTCATGAGATTGTTACCCCGGAGGTCGTCGAGGTCAATGAACTGAACGAGACCACTGGAGGAGATGGTTGGTTCAGAAGCACCAGTGTTGGAATCGCATAGACTTCAACTCTTCTTTACAAACCCTATTTTATACTTCTGTTTTTCATTCTACTTCCTTCATTGATTATCTTCTTGTGTCGCTTGCATCGCATACCGATTGGGTAAGGTGGGCTTGCTGCATTTTGCTATAATCACCGCCTATTCTAGATGTTTTCTTTTACGTCCACAGGATGACTCGAGTTGTCTATTCAGTGGTTTAAAACCCTTGACCGGACATTCAAACCGCAATTCAACGACCCGCAGTATAGCGACAAAAGTTCCAACTATGCCCTCTCTGTAACATTGCATTAATAATTCTATGATAGGAAACCGATACATGCGGTGGGGAAATAGCACTACGAAGGCCTCGGAGTACGTAACATATTGATTCGCGGTACACTGGATTTCGGATCTCATTCTGTCTCTTGTGAGCCTGATAATTAATCCAACCGCCCGGGTGCGACTTCAGCTTGACCTAACCAGTGTATAGAGAGGGGTCGTATCCTTCGTTCATGGATCTTTGGCCGGAGGAGGGGAAGTTGGTGAATCTGGGGGAGAATTGAGGCGAGACGAGAAATGAGGGGGAGAACGGAGAGGGTGTCCAGAAACTGAAAACCTACCCACAGTCAGGCCCAGTCGTCTCTAAAAAAGCGTCAGTCAAGCTCTGCTCAAAGCCAGACTGACTGCTCATTTGGGATCACTGAAGGGAACTCTCAGAATTAAAGTAAAAAAGTGAAAAGGTGAATTCTAAATACAGGATAGGGGAGCAGACACAGGAGACCAACTCCCAAGCATTACAAAACCCACTTCTTGCCCGACATGAAACTAACACTCGGCCAAAAAGAAGGAGATGAGTTAAAGTGCACTCAGTGGGCTATAGGGACACATTCCTGTTGACGGATCTCTTGTCCAGCCAGATAGCGAAGTTGGATCAAAGACAACAGAAAAACAGTCTGAGGATTTTGGCCAACGGGATTTCTGCCCCCAAAAAGCTCTTCAACAGTGATAAACGGATCGTAGAGAGTCTTGGCCAGGGGGGAAGAACCCCAGAAGTATTAGGGGGTTGTTTAGTAGAATGTAAGAAAGATAAAGAGATAGAGGAAAGGGAAGAGCATGCATATGAAACCAGAACTATTTCGTTGTCCACAACCCGAGAGATATTCAGAGTGGCTTTAATTTCATTGTATCAATTCAGCTTGAATAATTTAAAGAACAGAATGACCTTTACAGCCCCAGCAGACCCTCGGAGCCACAACTCGCAGTAACGTTCTAACTGGGCCTGAGACTCGCTCCACCCTGCTTCCAGGGTGATAGTTGAAAACTCAGTTGGAACTCCATTAACGCGAAGGCGATAGGAAAGATCTGGTGTCTTTTTTGAGTTTACAAAAGGACCAACAAAGATATCATATATGATTAAATTAGTGGTATAGACTAGAGAGTTCTATAGGGCAGAGCCATGAAAAGAGACAACTTAAGGCATCATATATCAAGAAACCAGTGTTTGGTGTAAGGAGGTAATAGCCACTGGCAACCCACAAGGTGAACTCACTTCTCATCCAGCCTACCATAGTTTCATGCAAGCGACTCGCCATGACAATATGGAGATACCCATCTGGGGCAGTAAAGTGAATTCTGTTGATACCTAGTATGTTCTCCCTTGTACTGGGTATATAGTACAATGTATAAGAATAAAGTATCCAAACATACTCCATCACGGCTACAACCCCCGTTTTTGAAATTATTACTTGTCGCACAAGACCAAGATCAAGTTTCCAACCAGTTACAATAGCTATAGTCATTTGGGTTAAGTTGCAAAATGGATCCCTCGATAGAGAGTCTTAAGAGAGAAGTTTCCTTCCTCAGAGAGAAGCTAAACGAGGCGGAGAAGAAGTTGGAGTTGAAAGAGTAGTAGCTCTGTCTATTTATTGGGATATCAATGCCTTTTATGCACAGGAAGTTTGCTACGGTAGAGGTGAGCAGACCTAGTGCCCAGGTTTCAGCTAAAAGAGAATGGGGAGAGGAGAGTGATTATTGGGGTGATAAGAGGTGGTTGATGGAGAAGGGGATACCGTTTGACCCTGAAGGATTAAGGGGTAAAAGGGTAGTGGTAGAGTTGAAGGTAGAGGGTATGCTGTGGGAGGTGAGGAGTGGTGGTGTGTTGGTTGTATTAGAAGTGGAGGGATATGTGATAAGTGAGGGATCGAGATGGTTGGTAGATGAGAGAGAGAGAGGACGCCGAATAAAGATAGGTAAGTCTTGTTCTATGGTAGTGGTGATGGTTAGGGGTGAGAATGAGGTGAGGGGTTTGATGAAGAGGGGCTTGTGGTTGGGAGGAAGATGGCACTCAATCAGGAAGTTTGAAGTAGTGCAGCCAATAAGGAAGAAGAGTGGATGGGTGTGATGTGGGGAGATGTTTGAGGAGATTAGGAAGAAGGAGGATAAGGAGATAGAGAAGATCAAGTAGGATCTGGGGAAGGTGAAGTGTTTGGTGAGAGATGAGTGGAAGAGGAAGGTTGAGGAAGAGAAAAAGAGGTTATTTAAGGGGCCAGAGCCAAATGGTAAATCGGGGAGGTTTAGGTATGTGGGGAGGTGAATTCATAATAATAAGAAAGAGGAGGTTTTTGAAAGATGCGAAGGTGTGGTTTGTTTGTAGTGGAGGTTTGTTTGGGAGTTCAGTGGTGTCACCCATTGCAAGTGACACATCTGTATTTGCGAACATGAGTTTGGAGGTAGATGTGGGGAAAGGGTTTAAGTTTTAGGAGTGGGAGAGTAGGGGTAAAGGACAGGAGCGGAATGGGTGGAAATAAGAGCATACAGACTTAATGCTATTGAAAGCCCTATAGTGTTATTATTAAGTGTACATGTAGGTAGCTAGGTAATATACCAAAAAGTTGAAAAGAAAAAAAAATGAAAAAAGAGTATTCAAACAGTTAACCTGCAAAATAAACCCTGTTTTATAGAAATATTTTTTTTTTATCACCTTTTCAGTATTTTATTCAGCTATGATACCTATATATACACTAAATAACAACACTATAGGGCTTTCAATAGCATTAAGTCTGCATGCCCTTAATATTCCACCCATCTCATGCCTGTCCCTCACACCCATACTCCCTTCCTAAAACCTAAACCCTTTCGCTACTCCTTCATCCTTCTTCATGTCTGTGAATATCATGATGGATGTGCTAGTACTTGCCATTGGTGGCACCGCTGAACTCCCAAACAAACCCCCACTCAACAAATAAGAAGCTTTTTCATCTCCCAAAAGTACCTTCTTCCTATCATAGATCTCTCTCCCCATTTACCTAAACCTCCCTGATTTCCCTTTCCGCTCTCGACCATGAGACAATTTCTCCTTCTTCTTTTCCACCTTCCTCTTCCACCAATACCTTACCAACATCTTTACCTTACCCAGGTCTGTCTTGACCTTATCTATCCCTTTATTTTCCATCTTCATTAACTCCTCAAATATCTCTCCACACTATACCCATCCACTATTATTCCTTATCGGCTGCAATGCCTCAAACATTCTGATCGAGTTCTACCTCCCACCCAGCCACAGGTCCTGCCTCAACAGGCTAGCCACCTCAGCCTCCCCTCTAACTATTACCGCCACTGTAGAAGAAGTTTTACCTATCTTTATCTGGCACTCCCTCTTCATCTCATCCATCAACTACCTAGATCTATCACCTATCACATATTCCTTCTCTTCCAATGCAGTCAACACACCACCAATCCCCACCTCCCACAGCACACCACCTACCTTCAATCCTACTACTACCCTCTTACCCCTCAACCTATCAGGCTCAAATGGTATGCCCTTTCTCATCAATCTTCTCTTATCACCCCCAAAATTATCTTCATCTTTCCAACCACTTGAAGCTGAACCCAGGGTGGTAAGTCTGCTCACCTCCACCATATTAAACTTTCTGAGTGTAAAGGATGTTGATGTCTTAACAAATCCCATTGTATGAAGCTGTGACTTTTTCAACTCCAACTTCTTCTCTGCCACATTTAGCCTCTCTCTGAGAAAGGAAACCTCTCACTTAAGACTCTCTATTCTGGGCTCCATTTTGTAACATAACACAAATGACGGGAACTTTTGTAACTGGTTGAAAACTGAATCATAGTTTTGTGCGACAAGTAATAATTTCAAACACTGTGGTTGTAGCAGTAATAGAGCATATAGGAAAACTTTATCCCCAGCACTGGTACTCCTCTCAAGCCAGGATCATTCTAATAGAGAAGGTTAGAGAAAATTTCAGTGGACACGGTTAGATCAAGCCCCGAGAATGTAGGATACTCGGGGGAGCGAGTTTTGAACCCCTTGTGGATTTCCATGAGGATTTGTGCAGCCATTGTGAGGTGAGGTCGCTCTAACCGTGCCAAGGTTGCGGCGTGCGGCCGCAACCCCCGGATGTTCGCCGGCTCACAACCTGGGGCACTCCTCCAGAGTGCCTGCCAGCTCAACACAACTTTGTGGCTTGATGCAACTTTGTGGCTTGCCATAGAAACTTTGTGGCTCAACATCACTTTGTGGCTCAATATCACTTTGTGGCTTAACATCACTTTATAGTTTGATGTAACTTCATTGCTCAAGAAATGTCTAATCTGATAATTAAGTGACAAGGGAGGTTGTAAAAACAGATGTAAACTAGAATGTTATATTTAATACATTTTTTGGGTCAAATTCAGCCACAAAGTGGTGTTGAGCCACAAAGTTTCTATGGTAAGCCACAAAGTTGCGTTGAGCCACAAAGGTGTGTTGAGCTGGCAGGCACTCTGGAGGAGTGCCCCAGGTTGTGAGCCGGCGAACATCCGGGGGTCGTGGCCGCACACCGCAACCTTGGCACGGTTAGTGGTTGAAGTGATGGAAAAAAGGTTGCCAGTGCTTGTGTGGTTTACCGTAGAAACTCGAATAATCAGACCATGTCCTAGTAAGTCCAATTAAGGTGAGTTATGCCAAGTATAGTTATCAGGTAAAGTGCAATATCAGTTTCATTATTTCTTGGTTACTCAAAAACACTTCTGCTTCATCATCACTAGCATCTAATGCTACAGGATTATTTTCATCATTCAAAATACCCTTCATCCTCCAATCTTTCCATTCTTCAGTAAGAAACTCTATGTTAATCCCTTTAATAGATATTTCATGATCCACTGACCTATCAATAGGAAGGGCTGGTCCAACAACCTGGAAAGCCTTTTGAACCACCACTATCCTCTCTGCCGAGAACCTCTCTTAGACATCACTAATCACCCAAGTTACAACAACCAGTCGTCATCCCACCTTACTTCCAATCAGTACCCCCCCTTCCTGAGCCATAATTTATTTCTCCTCTCACTCTATCTCATCCAGCTTTTGTTCTAATGATTCCTAATTAATGTTCTAAAAGTTTGTATTATAAGTATTATTTAGGTTCTTATAATATAAGTAGAAGATTGATAAAGGAGAAAGAGAATGCTGATTTCAGGAATCATGATATATGGCAAGTGCCCCTTCTAAGTCAACTTTTTTCTTTTTCTTTGAGAAGTAGAATCCACTAAGCTTTGAAATGTCTTTGAAGAGATGGTTTATTGATACGTCAAGAGGTTGGATCAATCTGGTGCAACCTTCAAGGATAATGCTAACCATAATATCATTCACCTTCATTGATTCAAGTACCTCATTGGTTTTGTGGCTGCTAAAGAGAAATAATGCGAGAAGAGTAGGTTGGTCTTTCAATACGAAAACTAATTGATCATCTAGCCAGCTAACAATATTCTAACTATTTGGAAAAGGTTGTAGAATTGAATTTGATAACTACTTAGTGGTCATGATTTCGTATTTTGAAGATGAGAGTTGGTCCAGTACCTTTTTCTCAGAAGAAAATAAGAGGTTTTACTCGTAGTATCCTATTGCAAAATATGGTAAACTGAATTGTCCCTTGGCGTTTGTCCTATTATGATGACTGACTTGACTGCATCCAAATAGTTTTCTTGCCTTTAATGTTGTAAGTATGTCCCTTAATAAACTCATATAGCACTGGAGTCTGATTCATATTACAGATATTCAGGAGATGATATCTGCCGATGGCTGCTGGTAAGTCTTTTTGTCCTACTGAAGTATCTTCACTTATTTGTGAATTTCAGCGATTGACTAGTAGTGAGTTCAGAATTGCATCACCAAAATCTTGTGGCTATTTACGGGCTTTGTTAGTTATAGCATGAGAACTAATCTAGCCTGATGATAGAGAGGCTTGAAACGATCCATTCGAAAAGCCAAAGTGGTGTGCTTCACTATCCCCGTAGTCCTTTTGAATAAGTTTCTTACTAATGCGGCCAAACCAGCCATAACGAACTTGCCTTCCTATGGCTCACCTCTCTCAGAATATATCAAATAGCTCCCACTCGATCTCTCTCCATCACCTCGGTCTTCCCTCCCTAGTATCTGGTGTTGTCCTCCTTTTCTCTCTTGGAAGTATCCTGCTTCTTCTTTGTTAGGCATATTGGAAGCCCATATATGAAATACTGGAATCCAGCGGAAGGACCTCTGAGCGCACAGACCCCTGTGTACAGACCGCAAAAATACGGCCATCATACCCCTGCTGTCCCGACACTGGCTAAACGGTATAATTAATAGTATTACATCCGATGATCACGTGTTCAACCTACATTGCCGTCATGGTTATTATTACTATGTCATGGTTGCAAATCAACCTCTGTATCTTGATATGAGGGATGTGACCGAGAGGTTTTCACTAATTTCTATATAAGAGCTGGCGCTCTATTAGTATGAAGTTATACAGTAAAGTTTCATCGGTTGGTTAGGAAGTTATGACACTCCAAAGATAGACCAACTAACATATGCAATATGCTTCGTAAGAAGTGGGCATATAATTACCTGGCATGAGAAATCTTGATCAGAACATGAGCGGAAGGAACAACTGGTATGATAGCGAGCCAGGCTGCATATACAGACTAAGTTCATACAGCGCAGAGATCGAATGCAAGTAATTGGAAGAACAATTAACTTAGCAATGAATTTAGCTGAATGGTGTGCAAGTCTTCAGGGTCAAAGGATGTTTGCACATTCATAAAAACAAGACGGAGTCAGGAAGGTACTTCGCTAGTATAGGAGTAAGAAGTACTCTCGGAAATACTATAAGTAGACAGGGTCTCGCCGGATAGTTAGTGGTATCATCAAGCACTGGAGAAGAGATCTTATCAATATAAAAAGTTATCATGCTACAAATCTTTATCTTACTCAATTATCTTTTTATTTTACATCACTTACTTCTCATGAGAGATAATTACCTACGAGCCTCTTAGACAAATCTCTGAAGATACCTACCTAGGCTTAGTCCGATATTATAGCCTCCATTATCGGCTACCCCTAACATTCTATTGATAGTTCTCCTTGTTACCAAGGCTCACCTCAAATCACTTGTTTTTGGACGAGCAAAAAATTCCTCTTAACGTATCAAAATGTCTTTCCCCTCGAGGCCTCTCATTGTGGGTGGAGGAGAACCCATGGACACTTCAGGTGAAGATCCGCCAAGCCCCATGGAAAACATTACAGAAGCATCAGGCGCTTCTGTTCAGTCCAGCACTGATGCCCCAATACACTCAGACATCGCACAAAGACAAACTGGATCTCCCTATCCCGCACCAAGAGGACTTGGGGCCAAAATAATGGCCTTAGGGTCTGGGAGAAGGCAAGGATTCCTGAGACTAAGTAACACCGACGTATACCTACCTAGTCTAATGGAACAAGCTGTAAAAGCTACACAACACTTAGACGGACGGATCACCACCAATCAGGTCAAGATTGGTGGTCTTGATGAGACAGTACAAGAACTAGTGTCGGAGATGGATGACACTAGAAAGAAGGTGACGGACGGAAAGCAATTAGATGCTGAGAAAACTACGGCATTCGAAGGACTCATTGTAGCTGTAGAAAATGCTACTTATACAAGACAACAGGAGTTAGCCCGAATGGCTCAAGAAATAAAAGCGGCTAATGAGCGACAAAGTCGTCATGAGGCAGTAAGTTCCCAACTTCATGTTAACATTAAAGAACAGGGCGAAGCCTCGGCAACACGAGATTCTATACTTGAGCAAGAAGTATTAAAACTCAAAGCTCAACATACGCAAGACATAGCGATACTCCAAAAAGTAGTATCAGATCAAGCCGAAGCACAGAAGTCCTTCGCAAATACCCAGACCGCCCAAATGGAACAGGTAATAAGATTGTTGGTGAATCTCCAACCAACCCCAACAACCACGGTCCCTGCCCAACCAGCCCCAGCGGCTCCGCAAGTAGCGGAAGCACCAGATAGAGTCCAGCGCTGGATGCAGGAAAGGCAGAGACCAGCTGGGCAAGACAAGGGGAAACAACCAGAAGAACACCCCACAGACCAAAGGGACGATGGTGGTAACCAAGGACCACCAAGGCCACCACTGGGCGGAAACGACCCTGACCCAAGTGACCATGACTCCAATCACGAGCAGGGTGGAAATAGGGGAAATGGCGGTCCATCCTGGAGACCCGAACGTGGCAACCCAACCGACCCACAGGTAGCCTTGTTAGCCAAGGCAATAGGAATGGCCATTGCCCATAGTGGCAAATAACAAGCAGATGCACCCACAACCGTCAAGAACCTTAAACACCAGGACATTAAACTCAGGTTACTACAATACGAGGACTACTTCAAAAGAAACCCACACCAGTGGGAAACTGACAAGGAATGTATTAAGTACGCCCTAGGAAGAATGGAAGGGGAAGATGTGTCGTCATTCGCCATAACCTACAGGAAGAAGATGACCAGAGAAATGGGTCACCTCAAGGTGGAAGGATACGAGTATTGGGAAGTATTCAGGAATCAATACGTCATCCGTTTTGCGCTCACCCATGAAGGTGAAAGAGCACTGGCACTAATGGAAAACGTCCAGTATGAAAATAATGTCGATAAGTATCTCCTCCATATGGTGAACTTTAACACACATGTCCACCTGGGTAGGATCGTGTGGCGCCAGATGATCGAACGACGTCTCCCAAGAGAAGCCTTACGACAATTATCCAGTGAAGAATACGCCAGTGATAGCGATTGGATGGTAGCGATAAGAGAAGTCACCAGGCATGAGGAGCCTTTTTTAAAGCAAGTTGCACTACGACATAACTATCCCACCGCAACCAAGGGCGATTCTGGTGGAAAAAGGAAACGGGAGGAAAAAACTTCCCAACCTAAGAAGCAACGAAAAACGTACACCGCTGAAGAAAAAGTGAAGTACAAAGCCAAGAAAGAGGCAGAAAGGAAAAACAAGGGGAGCACCACTAGGGGAAAAGTGGAGCATACAGATTGGAAAACCGCATATAGTGACATCAAAGAACAGGTCTTCCAAGCACGACAAGACAACCAACAGTGTACCCGTTGTGGAATGAATAACCACAAATGGGCTGAATGTCGAAAATCAATTCAGATTTCAGCAATAGAATCCAAGAAGCCTCACCATAAAAAGGCCCCCTACCTGAAGTCGTGGCAATGGAAGGCCAGCCTGGCGACTTCTTTCCAACCAAGACAATCTGCGGCTCTAGGTCAGCAACAAACAGAAGAAGAAGCACCCCGGGTCAATCAAATAGAGCGACCTATGGCATGGGACTTCAGCGATATGGAAATAACTTAAGTTACTCCGGGCACCGATGGCAACAGCAGTCGGGTACTCGGAGGAAGCCCTCCCTCCGAAATCAAAATCAACAATAAAGAGAGACTATATAAGTAGTAAACGGGCGTAACCCTGAAGGCCTAAAAGAACAAAGCAGAGTAAACTGGGAAAGGGATTAACTAGTACCCAGAAGAAGGAAAAGAGTTAGGATGACGGTAAGGAAGGGTTTCCTTAGCATGATTAGTCCAATGAGGAACCCCCAAGAAATGGTTCGACCAAAGGTGATTGGAAGAACCGGGACCCAAGTCTTCAGAACAGCCCCGAATAATATCCACTCAGACCTATGAGGTGAGTGACAGGGCACATGCGTCGAAGCATCACTACATTGTCCAACCAATACAGGGTCCGGCTGAATGTTAGGAATCAGATACCGAGGATCCGGAAATACTCCCTAAGGTAATAAACAGCTCGAGACCATTAAAGGTTGGATAGACGAGCTGGTAAATACCCAGGCAGTCCGCAGGATTATGGGAATTCTTCAGCAAGAAGTAAAGACCGCTAGTTGTGGGACGCCCAGTAACCGAGCTATTGACATGATTTAATTTGTCTGAGGAGACTTCAAGAGTCAAAACTACGCGGGCGTGGTAACAAACCCCAAATACCTACACTTGACAACGATGACCAAACGAAAAAACATGGCTACATTGCCTATGGGCAAACGTATACAATCCCAAATTCCCAAACCAGCACATTACAACTGCCTGGAAGGGCCGGCATATATCGAAGCTGCAGGAAAACGAATACGCATCCGAGTACTTTTGGACTTAGGATCAAACATATTTTTAATTAATAAAGATTTAGTTGAACACTTCAACATACCATAGGAAACACGTCAGATTACACTACCCATTCTAGCCTTTGATGGGGAAATTAACCCCTCAGGCGGTAAACACTTTACTCATCCCTTACTACTAGAAATAGGAAATAATGGCCACCGCTCAGATATCTCTTGCGAGGTAGCGGCAGCAGGCAAATACGACTTAATCATACCCTTTGAATTGTGGCATAGGGAACACCCTATCGCAAACAATCCGGACCCAAAGAAGTGGGCATTCAATGAGGATTGTTGTCAAGGACATGTCGAAGATGAAGGAATCGTAGGAATGTTTGAATGGGACGAAACCGTAACTTACGATGAGGAAGCCCAATACTGTGGAAGAATAAAATAAGTGGACGATCCTAACCAAACACTCCTGGACATGCTACCACAACCGTATGGGAAATACAAGGAGCTATTCCTCACTTCAACGGCAGAAACTTTAGCAGGCCGACGAACATTCGATCATGCAATTGATCTCAAGCCAGGTGCAGAACCACCCTGGGGACCCATCTACACTATGTTGGCATATCAGTTGGACTTTTTAGACAAGTACCTAAAAGAGATGCTAAAGCAGGGAAAGATCACCCACAGTCAGTCCCCAGCAGGAGCACCAATCCTTTTTGTTCCAAAGCCAGATGGGAAGCTGTGTCTCTGTGTGGATTATCGGAACCTTAATACATTAACGATCTTGAATAAGTACCCCCAACCATTAATGGGAGAACTAAAAGATCGAGTGGCAGGAGCAAAAAGCTTCACCAAATTGGATCTAAAGGACGGTTACCATCTGTTGAGAATACGCGAAGGGGGGGATGAATGGAAAACGGCGTTTCGAACCAGATATGGGCATTTCGAATACAAGGTAATGCCTTTCGGACTTGTCAACGCACCTGCAACATTCCAAGCCATGATAAACAAAATCCTACAAGAATTTCTCGATCATGGAGTAGTAGTTTACTTATACGACATTCTAATCTATTCCAAGACGGTGGAAGAACATGAGAAATTAGTAAGAAAGGTCCTGGATAAACTACAGGAACACTGATTGGCAATATCGATCACAAAATCAGTCTTTCACATGAAATTGGTAGAATTCCTTGGATACATCATCGTGACCAATGGCGTCACAATGAGCGAACGAAAAGTGGAGGCAATTAGGAACTGGAAGCCACCAAGGTCAGTTAAAGAAGTCCAGATATTCATTGGATTTGCCAACTTTTATTGACGATTCATAAAGGACTTCTTTAAAATCTGCACACCTATCACTGAAACAGTAAAAGGAGAAACAAGTAAGTTCTTTAGGGGGCCAAAACAGGATACCGCTTTGGAAGAACTCAAAACACGATTTGCCACGGCACCATTCTTGGAGCATTTTTATCCAGATCGGGAATCACTAGTGGAAACAGACGCAAGCGACCTCGCGCTTGACTCCGTTTTATCACAGTTTAAGGAAAACAGACTTCACCCTGTAGCTTTCCATTCTAGGAAATTAAATAACGCAGAACGCAACTACGAGATTCACGACAAGGAATTACTCGCCATCTTGGAGGCTTTCAAGGAATGGCGACATTATTTAGTGGGATCGGATAAGCCAATAACGGTCTACACCGACCATCAAAACTTACAAAGTTTTCTGACAACCAAGGTGTGGAGCCAGAGGCAGATAAGGTGGGCGCAAAGACTGGCGGATTATAATTTTAAGATTATTTACCGACCAGGGGCAAGAGGGGGAAAGCCAGATGCACTAAGCCGACGGCCGGAGTACCGTCCTAAGGAGGGAGCTAAGCACAGCGAGCAGTCGATTTTAAAACCTGAGCACTTCAAGCTAGCACTCGTCCATGCTGAAGACGAAGACGAAGGATACATCTCAGAATTCGAACCACCAAAGAAGAACGCCATTAGGGTAAAACGATTATCTGCAAATACTACACTTCCGACCAAAGGATCAAGGCTAGCAGCAGGTCATGACCTCTATGCAGTCCAAGAATTCACTATACCAGCTCAGAGCCATGTCACAAACCTGACTAAGCTAGGAATATGGTTTTACATGACGCATAGTTATGCGTCATAGGTTTGTGATTTGTTTCACATGACTCGCACTTGCGATGTCATCGTTAGAATGTTATTGGTTGATGTTTTTCACATGACTATGATTGTGGTCATATGATTTATGAATTTTCGCACATGACTAACATTACGAGTCATGGGTTTCACTCATGTGACGCGAGTTGCGCACATGACTTGATATTTGGATTATGATTGGTTTAGGTATGTTGGGCAGTTGACTTGTAGAAGTTAGCTGATAGATTTCGCACATGACTCGCTACGAGTCATGAGGTCGTGTGACTCAAGGGTATGAGTCACCAGGGTTAGGGTTGTGGGAGGAATGTCTATATAAGGGGGCTGTGACCGACAAGTAGCTAGTCACGAACCATCTCCTCTACANNNCCTTCCACATCCTATTGTGCGTCCCCGCTCGGCGGATCAACTGACTTACCATACCAAATCAGTGGCTCGCCGCCCCTCCCACCTCCTCAGCCAACTCTCAACTCTGCCGCCAAATATCCTGGAAAACCTAACGATAACGGAGGGCAATGTCCAAACCCCCGCCGCAGTTCTCGAAACCCTCCGCTCGCAGACGAACCCCTCCCTCCCCCGGAAATACATAATCTCGGGAATCGGTGGGGCACCAAAGTTTGGGTTGAACCCCTTCCGCCCGATGCTAGATAATCCGCACATATGTCAGGAGGCCGCCGAGGCCGTATTATCCGGGCTCCGCGAACTCAAGAGCCGAGTACCGGAAGGGGGATGGCAGCAGCCCTTGATGGCGGTAATCAGTTCTACCGGATTGGCTCCCGGAGAATTGCCGTTCGTGATGAAACCTTTATACGGGATGCTCAAGCACCCGCATGATGACAAGCTCAAGATGGAGGGTGTTGTAGCTACCGCAGAAGAAGGTTTGTTAAAGTGGGTTGTTGTCAGGGCCGGGTTGCTGACCGATGGACCGGCGGGAGGCGCGGTGCGCGCGGGGTATGCGGGGAGGGTTAAGAATGGGAATGAGAAGTGGGGGGATGTGAAGGGCGTCGCAGTCGGGTATCGGATTTCTAGGGGGGATGTGGGGAGGTGGTTGTTCGAGGAGGTTATTGGGCAGGACGGCGGAGAGTGGGTTGGAAAGAGGGTTTGCCTTGTTTATTGAGAGAAGGATTAAGGGGGGTTTGTGTCTTTTATTTCTATTGCCCTGGATGACGAGCGGATGGATACTGGCCGAGCGAAGAGAGAGAGATGGGCAACACGGTTAAGTCTAGTTCACGTTTATGAAATGATGAATCTCCTAGTAATTCTTCTATCTACCGTACTCACTACTCACTACTCTCACTCGCACCGACCCAAAACACATACTCACCTAAATCCACTCACCCACAGCGGTGTAGAAGAGTGTCTTGTCAGGCATAGTGTAGTGGAGGGCGGCATTCTTCACCGCAAAGTGATATCGTAATTCTGCCTGCGTTGCTGCCCGTCGCTCCGCAATCAATCGAGTAGTTAATTTAGATACAGGTCGTACCTTACCTTATCCATGCTTAATGCAGTCGGTCACTCATCTCAGGGTAGATCTGCTTCCCCCTTGTATACACACCTACCCTACCATTCCATGCAGCGCCTGCCGTAGGACACATCCCCTACTCCACTACGCAAGGTACGGTAATCGGAAACCCCTACACCGACGGGATGGAAGCCCAAACACCAGCACAAAGCACAGTACCAGAGTTAACTTTTCCCTCCCTCCACCTTTCCCCCCCCGCTCTTTCAAATGCAATGCAATGTGACCCGATTGTTCCTCATTTTTATTTCCGTTTCGTCGGGTCTCTACTCTACCTAAAGCTAACATACAACCCCCTGTTCCATGGCGCAAGGGCTGAAGAAGGGAAAACCTTCCCAGGTATGATTGACATCCCGCCATGACAAACCTATAGTGCCTCTACGGTACCGGTACTGTACCGGCGCCATCTTGATTCGAGCAGACACAACCTAAAAGCACTCTACTGTACTCCTGAGCCACAAGTGCAATAACTACTAGATATAAGCCTAATGTATAACAGCTTACGGAAAACCTACGACAAACCCTTCTCTGACTGAGTGATGTGTCTAGAAAGGGATAGAAAAGAAAATATGAGACGGAGGCAAGAGAGAAAGCGAGAGAAAAAGCAATTAAGAGAAGGGGAGGGAACGGAAGGATAAAAAGAGGTAAAAAATCTGCAGATATCGAGTGAGCCTGCATGCCTAGACTATCGCACTAGTAGTGACCTTGTTGCTCTATCGGGCATCTGTACTATACCTTAACTCCGAAACTACCCACCTTCATCCTCCATCTGTCCTATGGAGCCACTACCACGCACTCCAGACTAATTCAGGCGTACTATCCCCAGTAGGCTGGAGATAAATGAATACGAATGAAATAAAATAAGGTAACATTAGGTTTGTATGGTGAGGGATGATAAAGTCTGTGGTACTAACTTATGCCATATAAAAAAATCAGAGACCTAAACTCACATGGTAGCCATCTCTTGTTTTTTTGTTTTTTTTTGGGGGGGGGATCGGGGATAAGAGGGTTATGTTATGCTAGGTTGCATAAGATGGTTTTTTTTTTCGAGCTCCACCTGCCACTTACGAGCCCCCGCGGGCTTCGTGGAACTATTGATGGATGGATGGATGGGTTGATGGACTAGGGGTTAGGGAGGTATCGGTGTGGTAAGTAAGTGCGTTGGTGGATAAGGAAAGGAGAGAGGGGGATTAAGCTTTGTGGCGTAGGATGGAGGGGGAGCATGTATCAATTACAGAGGGAGGGACGGAGGGATGTGCTGGCTGGTATTGTCGCAGGTGGATTGGTGATAAGGGAGGTGAAGAGTGTGAGAATATGTGGAGCGGGCCCAAAATGGAAACAGAGATTAACTCAGGCACGAGGAGCAAATACTTGATAGCCAATCATTCATCATCACGATCACTAATTCCTTCAACCCATATCATGATAATCCTAACTAAAAGGAAAGAGGGTGACCCAGCAGCTGGCGCCACAAAGGGCATTGGAAAGGCTATCGCAGAGCTCTTATCCTCTTAATCCGCTACTATACCATACTCCTGAGTTACCGGCGTGACAACCCCCCTTCTTTCAACCCACACCCGTCAAGACCAACCCTACTCCAAGCCTGCGTGAGTCCCATCCTGGCCGACCTGCCAGCAACTCATAAACTACACCATCCAAATGCCCTTCCGCCCCTCTTACTCCTGAATGGGGGGATCCTCTCCAAAAAGGACGGCGGCGAAGATAGTAGAGGTCTCTTCAACATGGGCGTCGAGGTGCGATACTTCCTCGCGCAGACTGTAGCACCGCACATGAGTGCTGGTGCGAAGGTGGTATCCTTTAGCAGCTCGCTGACAGACCGAGTTGTCGGTTTCGCCGGGTGCTTGTTGCACCAAGCACCAGGGCGCAATCGAGCGGGTGGGATGGCAAGAGCCTTCGCGAAGAATCTCGAGAGCGGGGGCGTCACGGGGAATTGTGTGTCGCTAGGGCCCACTGGGGTGGATCTATCCTATGCTGGGAAGTCGCAGGTTATTGTTCATACGATCGCACGCTAGGCACACAGCAAGCACTGGCGCATAGGGCTGCGCGTCCGGAGGAGATGGCAGAAGTGGTGGGTTTCTCAGCAGGGAGGGGGTGCGTGGATTGATGGGGATGGTACAGGTCTTTCGAGAGTGGAGGTGGGAGGCCTACACAGGGCGTCGCTCGGAATCTAGCCTTTAGGGTATTTTTCCTGGGTGTGGTGTTGTCTCTTGGGGAGGTAAGTTATGGGGTTCGGTTGTTTCACGTGCCTGCGATCTTCCCGCTATAGGAAATTTTCTCCTGTCCAACCCGCTGGGCTTAAATTTTTTGCTCCATAACGCAGTGGGCACAAGGGTCCCACCTGCCTATTTATTGGGGAAATATAGGTCTCCATGGGGTATGAAACTTAATCGCTGGATCAAGGACTCCTTCCCCTGCTCCCATCAGGTCGCTTGGCTGAAGAGGGTCAACTTAAACACTTCACATATCTGTTCACAGGGTGCTCTACAGGTACACAATACCGGAAACGTCAATTTAATCCTTACTGCTCAAGCTGACACTGCAGGATCGCTAGATATCACTCATTAGGACCACACTGGACTGACATGTGCTGCCACCAAAACCTTCCCTTCTAACAACCTCACCTCATGTCGACAGCATTGCGGCCGTCACTCTTCACTGGGCTCCTCCTCCTAGCGTCGTACCTATAGGAATCTACTTCGTTGCATTACGACGAGTTCTTTGCCTCAAGGGTGCATATTGCCAAAAAAAGTCAAAAATCAAGTGGTACGATAAAACTGCAATGCGTGAAATTAGATAGGAGGTACCATAGCTACCTGATCCCTGATCCCTGGAACTATGGTAAGTAGGGCTTAGGTGGCAAGGCCTTAAGAAAAGAGGTTATGAGGCTAGATATCGATATCGGCAAAAGCTGAACCAGAGTGATGGTTTACTCGTGATCATAACTTTGCACTCGGGTGTGGTTCCCGCCTTGGCAGGCTGACGGTGGACCCTGCGTCCTTCTTCCTGGCATTCGAGCAAAAAGATGAACACGATCAACTGGCCCCTTGGGATTCAAAACCTGGATCGAAAACGTGGCCTTTTGTAAATCCTTAATCTTCCGTCGCACACATGTCTAAGGTAAGCTGTGCATTACCTCCTTGCATGCAGGGATTGAATAGGGCTCTTGGTTATTTGCAGCTCTTAGCTACTATGGGGTGATACACTATCCTATTTCGAAAAGCGAGTTAGGTTGACAAGTGGGGATCGCTGTCATATTGCTGAGTTGGATGTAGGGGGGAGGCGGAGAGCTCGGACATAAAACCTACAGCTGCAATGTCGAGCAGTGTTTTTGGAAAGGATGTCCTGGGCTAGTAAATTAAAATGAATCCATACCTGGGTGGAGTAATTGAATTGCGCCTAGGTGAAGATTCACAAAAGGTGCTTACTGTCGAGCACTAGAAAGATAAATTCGCCTCGACATTTAATCCACCTTATTTTGCTGATATTGCACGCAGAATTCGCGGGGTCGGATGGTGACAGCCTTGCTAACTGCAGCTTGTTCCCGACCAAACACCAACCGTATCCGGCAAAGTGCTTTCATGCGAGCATCTTCTGGTGAATAATCGAAGCCTTTAAGCTAGCATTGAGGCGGGCCTTGTCAGCAGGTTGAATTCATTGAATCACGAGATCGAGCCAGCCAAGGACATTAGTGATTCTAGGGGATCTAAAGGACCGTGACTAGAATACAATTGTACCTGGAAGCTGCCTGAAGGTGTGGAAAAAAGAGGGGGTGGGTGCATCATAACGACGCTCGATGCCTCCTACATCACGAGAGGGGCTGCATACTTGGAGGAAGAAGAAGGAAGGGCTTGGAAAGACAGGGGCGGGGACCAAACCAAGGTGCCCAATAAGCTGTTGATTACCAAGGAATACACCACGCTTCAACAGCCCCCACTTCCTAGGATCCATCTCTGTCCATTCTCTGGCCTTATTTGTAATATCTATTATAGATATTGTATGAGTGAGCAAGGCTCCGGCCGAGCATGTCGCCTCGCCTGGAAATATACTCGCAAGACTGACTGCTTAGGAGGTAGTTAGATAATCGGTGGAAATATCTATCAAGCTCAGTAACCAGCTTTCACTCCACTGGCAGCGATGGAGGGGTAGTAGTAATGGTAGAGGTACTAGTGGGCCGGAGCCGGAGGTTGGACGCGGAAGCGAGTGGTTATCGGTGATCCTGGGTGTTACTGTTGGCTCTTTTTAATGCCTATAATTAGGAATAAGCTTGTTGTTTAAAGGGAAAATGAGGGGAACTGAAAAAAGTAGGTTACTTACTGCTATGGGGACACTTGGTAGAGGTTTTATTGAACTTGTCCTGCGAGTGTGGGTGGAGGGGGAGAAGAGGAGAAGCCGTAGAAGAGGAGCGGAAGAATCTGGAGAAGAGAAAACAATCCCGGGATCATAAGAGATTAACATGATGAGGATAGTGTGACAGTTACATAGTGCCAACTTCTGTAATAGACAGAACCATAGCAAGAATCCCCGCATCCTATGGCTCAAAGGCTCAAAACATAGCTCTTAAAAATAGAGAAACTATAAAGGATGCTAGAAAATTGATTCTCCTGCCCAATTGGGTCTTTAAGAGGCGTTCATAGCTAGTCACTCGTCACTCGGTCGGTTTTCCGCCTATACCTCGCCGCCACACTGGACACTGGTCGGATGAACAAACATTGCGCTAGGCAGTCTAGAATTCCCTCCTCTGGGAAGGGAGAGAAAAGAAAAACACACCAAAGAGCCTACTTTCTGGGGAAAGGTAAGGGAGAAGAAAAAATCCCAGACCTTACTAGGAGAGGGGAGTCTAACGCACTAGCATAGGGCCCATTTATTCTACTCGGGCGTTCTTATGGTAGCCTGGAATAAAACTATGCTAGACCCGCTTTGTCAATGTTGTAAATTTTTGGCACTAGATCGGCTGACTGTGCTGGGTCTCTCTCCGGATCGGTGACCTGCTGACAAAATAAGAGACATGGTAATTCCTACATCTTTGCGCAGGTTTTTAAATGGTATCTATAAGTCTTACGTACCGAAAGCAAGGAAATATCCTGGAAAGGCCCGTGGCGCGAGATTCCTTATTATTTGGATTCAGAGCTGCATCAATTTAGTCGCCTAGGGGAGAGGGTTGATTGGGTTCCCTTGGTGAGAATCTGGCTCGCTCGGCACTGGGTTGCTTTGGGGTGGCTGGAATTGAGGATCTAGAAAGCGGAAGAGTAAGATGCTTTAAGTCTAACGTAGGGGATATTTCCATTGTGGTTTTTCGCTGGCCCACAATGACATGCCTGAATTTAGGACCGGCGGTTAGTTACCTGCGTCCCTCTTGGCTTGCGGGAGGGTGGGGATTTAGATGGGATTGGGTATCCAAATTTTTCATCTCTAAACCCTGCCAGTAGGATGCTTTCGAGGGAAACAAAAAGGATTACTTCGGCTGGTTTTGTGTGCCTGGGAACTGGTTATTGTGATGACAAGCGGAAAAAAAAAATGGTTCCAGAGGGGGTCGAACCCTCGACCTTGGCGTTAACATCTTCTGATATTAGCACCACGCGCTAACCAACTGAGCCATGGAACCGTTGATGTTTCAACATTTATTCAGTATAATAGTAGTTCTTGTTCTAAAGTTTCACTGCTGAACATCGGAGCCTGGAGTCCATCCAATGCTTTTGCAGCATCCTTCTCTACTTAGAGAATTCGATTTTTATGTAAGGCCCGATAGGATATCTTGGAGGGTCTTTCTAGTATCCCCTGTGGAAGCCACTGCCACTCTTTCATTGCAAAAGTGTACCCACATATATATTGCAGTTATAATAAGTCACGAGCCATTGCTCCGCCGTAAAAAAACGTGATGATTGGGCTTCGCACTAGGATGCTAGAGTTACTTCTCCTGGTGTGGTCTGTAATATTTTCTTTGCTTGAGCGGAGGGCTAAAAGACAGCCTCTTTAGTATATTTCCCCTGCACCGGTAATCTAACAAGGGGGGGCTTCTGAACATATTGGCTTCAGGTCTAGCTATTACAGATTCTACTAATCCTAGCTGGTTTCAAAACTTGTTTGGGGCCCTTTAGGGATAACCGGGTCTGCGTAATCTTTAAGGAAACTACAGTGCGCTTATTGGGAGTCTACTTCTATACTATCGTATCTTTTGCAGCACCTCGTGATTAATGGCTGTTAGGAAGTATAACACAGATTGTGCTCGGGAAGTCTAATCCCCTCCCCTCCCCTTCGCTCTCCCTATTTATAGGCCCGACAAACAGGCAATTTGGGTCAGGATTTCCAAATGCTTCACAGATTTGTGCAACATTTGTTTTTCAGTCCGACTAAGTACATGGAGCTTGGATCACAACAACCCTCTTAGAGCTGTCTCTCTCCCTACCGAATCAAATTACCTCCAGTGGCTTTAGAGCCAATTAGCTTTCTGTATAAACCTAACGAGGAGTTTTAGCTCACTGGTAGGTCGAGCGGGCTCTCTCTAGTGAGATTCATGGAGTCTTTACTTTTATGTTGGGTAAAGAACCCAAGGGCTAGGGTTGCCTTATGGGGTACGTGCGATTATGGGAGTTTGTCCGGGTCGAGCCCCGCAAACTGAATTGGCCGGCAGGCAGAGGGATAGACGAATAGCACCATACTGCAAGCAGATGGGATGCCTCTAAGGGGAATGGATTGGCAACTCATGGTGTGAGAAACTGGTTGACGCGATACCGGTATGTCGCCGTTGAGGGCTGTGAGCCATTAATTGCCTTCCATCCGAGCCCTGCCCACTCTCGGATGGCTTGTCATTTTCTGATAATATTATTATGTGTTGCTTGAAATGCCGTCATTCGCGATAGGAGCCCTGCAGTTGTTACCCAAACTAAGTGCAACCCTCATTTGGGGCGGCTTTTACAATACTCGAGTACCGGTATTATTCTGACGTAGGTAGCTGCACTATTGCCCCATTACATCGCCCATGATTTGTGTCTTGTCAACTAAATGAATATTCTTGCAGTTCTGTAGGTCGTGTGCGAATTTGTGCCCTCATGAGAGTCAAAAAAACGGGTTGCAGTAGATGCTACGCAGTAATATAGCAACTACTCATGCGGGGAATGCGGGCTCAAACACTGGCGGTGATATAAAAATACCAGATTGGGGTACCACAAATGGAATATCGCTGCCGGAAAAACTCAAAAAGGTAATCCTGCCGAGCCCAGACCATCTTCGTAACACTGAAAGCCTAGCTCTTACTGGTGGAGAAAATACCGAAAGCCGATGGCGCGTTTTGTGTGTTAGCCCCTTGGAATATCGGTACTTGGGTAGAGTTTATTTGAATCAAGAGCCGAACTTTGACGTTAGACTGCCCCAAATTCTTTTGAGGCAAACGCCGCTCGCTACTGCTACTCGAGTACCGGCATACTCTAGGGATGCCGGGATAAGTGCCCTAGACAAGAGAGTGACCTTATCAAGCGAATCCTATTATTTTCCGGAGGAGACAATCTTGAAGCCTTCCCGTGTTGGTTGGAAAACTTAATGACGATGCATTAATCCCCGGTTTTATGACGAAATAGTCTTTAAACTTTGTGAGGGTGTTGAGCTTCTATCGTAGTAAGATTGGGGTTTGGCCTTGACCGGGTCCACTTTTTCCCTGGGTGGCAATTTCTCTAAGGAGGGCAGACGAATGCGGCTCAATGAATTAGTGAGTAGATTGGTATAAAGGGTAGTACGAGTCTCCATTAATCCCGCAACGACCATTACTCTCTCCGAAGATTGACTTGGTTGGTATCCTCCGAAGCAATGGGCGCTGCTACCTTTCTTGATCCTGCTCCTGTATCTATAACACCGGCACAGCTGCCTACTGTCTCATCCTCCGTAGTGCCAACCGAGGTTCCCGAGCTTCACTCAATCGCAAAGGGTTGGCTTTCATCCCTATCGCAGTTCCTCACTTCCGGGCAAGAAGTGGCTTTGCGTCAGTCGTTTATTGAAAATTCATATTGGCGGGACCATCTCTGCCTTTCATGGGATTTCCACACATTCCACGGGCCCGTAGAGGTTACTTCCTTCGCCTCCAAACACCCTAGCGGTATCCGCATCAAAGGCATAAATCTCGATATGAAAAATAATCAAGCGGTTTCCGTTGCATCTGTAGACCAGAGAGGAGATTTAAAAGGAATCCAGCTTATTCTCACCGTCTCTACTGATGTCGGTTCCGGAAGAGGCTTGGCCAAACTCGTCCAAGATGAGAGCGATGGCCAATGGAAGGCATACACACTCTATACGGCTCTACACAGCTTGAAAGGGCATGAGGAAATTTTGGGTTCCCGGAGACCAAATGGTGTTGCTCATGGAACAGTCGAAGACCGCAAGTGCTGGAAGGATGCACGAATTATCGAACAGGAGTTTGTGGGAGAGGAACCGACGGTTCTAATCATAGGTTTGACCCTCGAAATTAGTGTTATTGATTGAAGGAGGCCGAAATGTTTAACTTTGATGCTCGTGATACAGGAGCTGGTCAGGGAGGGCTCACCGCAGCAGCAAGGCTTAAGATGCTAGGAGTAAAGTGTCTGATTATCGATAAAAATGAGAGCGTTGGAGATAATTGGAGAGATCGATATCACCAACTCGTGCTTCACGATCCGGTCTATTATGACCATCTTCCATATTTACCGTTTCCACCTACCTGGCCGGTAATTACACTCCCATTTCTTGTGGGGCAAATAATTTCTAGTGCCTAACGATTCTAGGTATTTACTCCCAAAGACAAGTTAGCAGACTGGCTCGAGGCCTATGCCAAAGCAATGGAGCTCAATATATGGATGTCTAGCACGCTTACAGATACTCCAACCTATTCATCTTCTGACGGAAAATGGAGTGTCACAATTTCACGAAATGGTGCTTTTAGGACTCTTCACCCAAAGCACGTTATAATGGCCACTGGCCATTCGGGGGAGCCAAGTGTTCCAGTGTTTCCTGGCGCTGCGGATTTCAAAGGCGATAGATTGTGCCATTCTTCTCAGTTTTCCGGGGCAAAGGCTGATTCGCAAGGCTTAAAGATAGTTGTGGTTGGCTGCTGTAACAGCGCTCATGACATCGCACAGGACTATTATGAACGGGGAGCTGCGGTCACTATGGTGCAAAGAAGCTCCACGTATGTGATGACCAGTGAAAATGGCTTAGGGGTTCTACTGAGAGGGTTCTACGAAGAGGACGGGGTTGGTTTACCTAAAATATTGATGAAAACGGGGCTAATATGCTCGCGGGGTCTAGCCTCCGCTAGAAGATGCAGACCTGATGTTTCAAGGTACGACTTTTCCAATGCTAAAAAGATTACATCAGGATGCTCGTGAGGAGATCGAGGGGCTTGATAAAGCAACTTTGGATGGCCTTGCAGCTACTGGATTTAAGTTAGACGAAGGGCCAGACGGAGCAGGGTTTTTCATCAAGTATTTAGAGCGTGGTGGAGGTATCTATCCACCTTCCCCTATCCGGGATCGTAATTAAAATCATGCTAGGGTACTACCTTGATGTCGGCGCTTCAGACCTGATTACTTCCGGAAAGATTAAAGTTAAGCAAGGCCAAGAGATCAAACGTATTTTGCCAAATGGTGTCGAGTTTGCAGATGGGCATGTTCTTGAAGCCGACGAAATCGTCTTGGCGACGGGGTACGACGATATGCGGTCAACCGTAAGGAAGATATTTGGGGATGGGATGGCTCAAGCGTTGAAACCTGTTTGGGGCTTCGACGAAGAGGGGGAACTTAGGGGAATGTGGAGGAGAAGCGGCCAAGATGGGTTCTGGTTTATGGGGGGAAACTTTGCCTTGGCAAGGTATTACAGTAGGCTTTTGGCCTTGCAGTAAGAAGCCCGACCTTAAGCGGGGTCGTAGAGTTGAGCTGACAGTGGCCCGGTCGACAGAATTAAGGCGTTGGAAGAGGGGCTCATGTCCTATGATGACCTTTAAGCATCCCTTGGTAAAGATCCGACATTATAGTAATGCGTCTGATAGTAGCAAACACGTCGGTTTCTAGAAGGTGGCTTGATTCCTACAAGGTTTCATCATATGTACTATCAGCTCAATTAGTAAGCTTTAGGACAGCAGCTCAGCAATGAAATGAAGCACAATTAAAAGACCTCCAAGGCCGGGGGTCAACTGGAAACGATCTAGTACTAGCTATTAACCATCTATTCCTAATCATCGTGAAGTTACTCTCCGAATGCCTAAATCCATTGCGTTCTGGGTTTTAGCGTAAGATATGAATATTCAAATATGATTGTGAGGTTAAACAAAGCTTTGATTCTGTCCAGTGCGGTGCAATTGAGAATTTTTGTATAGACTTTGCGGCATTACTTAGGGGTTGGTTAATATGTTCTGAATTCGTCATTACATCTCACTCGCTCTACGAGTAACTCTCGTGGTCACGTGTTGTAGATGACGAGGACAGAGCACTTATTGTTCGGGTAGAAGGCGAAAGCGCCGTCTTCCTCCTTCTCTCTTTTGACCTTTCTCTTTCCCCTTCTCTAGAAGTTCCATCTCTAGCTCCGTCATCGCAGAAAAATTCCCTTGTTTCGCTATTTTCGCGGCTTAGCCTAAGTGGTCTTGTCCTTAGTGCGGCCAATCCTTACCAGAAACCTCACCCCTACTTCCCCACCTCTCACTCTTTACACCTCGTCTTCGGGATTTATCAATACTCAGTGCTGGTAAGTGAGAGCACCCGAAACTGGAATTGCGTTTTTCTAAATATTTTTTTACTGAATGGTAAGGGAAGGCAAAAGCCAACTCCAAAATTCGCCAAATTCAAGTAAGGAGAGACAAATTCCGACATTTCCAACCGCGGATTCCATCTAGGAGAAAAAAATCGCCCCATCTGTAAGGCCACTTCCTACCCCCAGAGTTCCGTAATTTTTTTGAGCCTCGTCACTAATACGGAAAGTTGCAGCGTGTAAACTTGAGATCGAAGAAGATTTTTCTCATATCAGTACGTCCTGCCAAAGGTAAGTTTGCGTAACAATAATAACTTATATCTGTTACTAACATCTGAATATTCAAGATGTCTCAAATTCCTAGCCCAATGCCTCCTGAAGGCGACCGTCACATCATGATTGTTCCCTTTAGCCAACAACCTGAGTCAAGGTTGGAACCTCCTTCACGGGACTCCCGCTCGCCTACTCCAGAGCTTCCAGCCAACTTTGTTCCTAAACCTCCATTGGACGCTTCTCAATTCCCTGCTGCCAGTACAATTCTTACTCTTATGGAGCGCATGGCCGGCGGAAACAATATCCGCGACCTCATCATGGTTCCCGCCGCAACCTGGGACCACAATAATTCTCACTGGGAGTTCAGGCTAGCGCAACTTAAAAAAAATCACAAAAAGGATTGGGCTAAAAAGGAAGTTGAACTCCGCAGGAAATATGACGAAGAATTTTCTGACGCTCGCTATCGTCAAATGCTTGTCGAAAAAGAAATGAAAGAGCTGGAATTCATGAAAACCGCCTCAAATCAAACCGTCTTTGGTAAGACTTGGGATGAGCATAAAGCGGAAAAGCAGAGAATTGAAGAAAGTTCCAAAGCAGCCATAGAAGCAGCCCAGAGGAGAGCCGAGGAGTATGAGACTCTTTTCGAAGAAATTAAGAAGCAGGTTGATGAAAAAGAGGCTGTCATCAGAGCCCTACAAAGCGCCATCACAGGAAGAGCCGAAAATCACCCTCCTCAACAACAATTCCGTAATCCAATTGAAGTCAACATACCCTCTCAGCAATTCATGTATCCCCAAGCGCCAGTTCAGGGGCCCTCGACGGCGCTAGTTGTGCACCCCCGTGGTTCGGCGCCGCCGGCACAAATCCACATGCAGCCCCCTCCCCGGATCTTTGACGTTTCTCATGGGACTTTAAGGGGTTCTTCTATTCCCCTTCAACATGTAACTCCGTCTAATAGAGGCCCTCCTCCATCAGCACCGAGAGACCGAATCCCTTCGCAAGATGTAAGGGGTCCTGATAGGGGGACCGCTTTCCGTAATGCTGCTCCTAGGGGTTACGATAGCCTTCACAGTCCTGGTGGTGGGGGTGCTAGGGCTCCCGATAAGCATCACAATATGAGGGATAAAAGCAGGGACTCACGCAGTACTATGGATATCCAGCTCAAGAGGGAATATCAATCAGATCGTGAGAATCACAATAATATTCTAGGGAGAGTACAGGAGCTAAACTCGCCTCGTGATGGAAGAGCTGAGGTACGTGATATTACTATTGAGTTTGAGGTTCAAACTGATACAAATCTCTCAGAAGGAGACCTCTAGAACGGCCCCAAGAACTGAGGTGTCTCTCCACGCTCGAGCACAGTCCGACCATCGGCCCGCCGATATTGCTACACAGGCACAGCGTGCTGACCTCTGGAGACCTCCCAGACGTCTTGCATCGAACGAAATTCAGACGATTCAGAGGATCGAGCCTAGGGTTGCCTATCCCACTCCATCCCAGCCGGCTGCTTGGGCGAAAAAATTTGTTACGCCCCCCGGTGGGAGTATCCACCCGAAATCCGACCCAAAACAGGGGAGCCAGGTGACCCAGGGCCCTTTAGGGCACGGGGGAATCTCTGGTCTTACCAGTATATCAAAGTCTGCTAGCGAAAAGACAACTTCAGTAGGACCCCTTATATCTGCGGAGCCCCAGCGGTCTTTGATTAAAACCAAATCTGTAACTCTCTTCTTGGAGTCATCAGAAAGCGACAAGGCTAGAGAGGAGACCTCTCAGTTCAAAGACCCAAGGGTCTCCAGGAAGAGGCAATCAACCAGCGTAAAAGAAAAGACTGTGGGAAATCAGAAATTTAGAGGACGCGCCGGCTCTTCCTCGCCGGATGGTGGGAATGCTACAAAGAGAAGAAAGAGGGATCGTGGAGTGGTGTCTAAATTGCCTCGGGCTGCTTCTCGTAGAGAGAAATTGGGTTCGACAAGCCATGATGATATAGCCAGTTCTTTGGTTGATTACGGCAGTGCCAGTGATTCAGATACCAGTTCAAGCGAAGGCTATACTGACTCTCGACTTCGGGGCGGTAGATCGCCGCTGTTCCTTCCAAAATTTAAATCTCCAATTTCACACAAAAAGTTGTCATCTCTAGCAAAACCTACTACCAGAGGAGAGCCTCTCTATGATTTTGAAGTAGAATCGGGTGACCTGTTTGGAGACGGCACAGGAGGATACACCGATAACTTTCCTCGCCTAGGTGGAATTGGAATGGATACAGAAGAAGTCGAAAGGCTCATTGAAGAAACTGATATTACCCCAGTGGTTTCAGACTTTAATAGTAGAATGCCAAGGAGAATCGAACCGAAAACTGAACCAGAAACCCCTGCAGAAGTTACAGTGGTCAAGCAGCCTAGGAGCATTCTGGAGATCTACGACGATGCTAAGAAGAAGAGTATTATGGTCTATAATTCAAGAAAATTCAGGAGAGTTTTGACCATCAGTGTCATTCCAGACAGATATTCTAAGGACCCCCCAGGTCCCGAGTACTTATTGAATAAGGTGCGCGGTGGGCCGCTTGAGTATGTCAAGAGCTTTCCGGAAACTCACTCAATCACTTTCGCTTTTATTCACCCAGCCGATGCACAAGTGTTCTGGGAGTTCTTCAATAAAGATCCGGACGCCAAGGAATGCGATCGCCGTTTCAACGTCGAGGTGAACTGGGCCCAGGACGCAATCGAACCGCTAAGTAAGTTTCTTATCGATGACCTCATCGCAAGCTCCGCTTCTCGCATGATCAAGGTGTACCAATGCCCGAGCGATAAGAGTAATCTTGAACTAAAGGCAGCTTTTTGTGCAAACGGACCCAAAGATGGGTATAACGAGGTGATATCTGTCAAGGGGAAGAAGGAGAAGACAAGGAGAAAGCACAATGGCGGCCTAGGAATTGTGGCCTATGTGGAATGCGCTTCGATCACCTATGCCTCTACACTTACGGAGGCTATTAGAAATAAGGAGTACGAGGGGTTCAACGGGGCAGAGGTAGTGTATGCGGACGATCCGTGCGCATTTAAGGATGGGGCCCCGAACAAAGTTGATAGCTTGAGGAGTTGGTAGAGAACGCTAGCGGGGGTGAAAGCCCCCTGTTCCCGCTATCCACAAAGCTATTTCTCTTGCCATTTGCTAAGACGTCAACGCTTGAAGTTTAAACGATGCACAATTATCCCCAGCTTCCCCTCTATCATAATGTTCCAGATACCTTTGGCTTTGCTCTAGATACCCTCTTTTATTTAGAACCGTTGTTGGCTAGTCATTTGCTTTTTTTCATTCTTTCCCCCCATTTTTCCCTTCATGTCCCCAAACTTTCTCCATCCAGTATATCTTACCGCCCCCCCAAAACCCCACCCCTTTCTTCCCATTCATACTAGCTTTCTCCTAGACGGAGAGTATGATGGCAAAAAATAATAATGATACCTGGGCATAAGGTACAGCTGTCTGTAGTTGGGTTGGCTTGGTGTTTCACAGTTATGTTGCATTTTCTCATCTCTTTTTTTTTTCCTTGCTATAATTGATATTTTGTGACGGCTTATTTGTTCGCAAATGACTGATAGATGGACGGATCGTTTGTTGGTTGGCCGGTCAGCTTCATAACAAGGAATATCTAGCTCTTGGGTTGCATAGAGAAAATAAAAGCTGTTCATACACTTTAAAAATTTAATGTTTTACCGTAAAGTAAATATTAACCCAATCTACCCTCCGATTCTACCGAATCAAATAACAATTGGGTAATTAGTAAGCCCCATCCGGTAGTTGTGGAATCATTGAGCTCAAACTTATGTTGGCTTATTAAACTAGGCCTTCTAATCACCATCATATCGTGGAACACAAGGCTCCCTCCCCCCTAGTCCCAATATTAGTATTTATTTCGATGCAGGAGGGGCGAGGGAGAAGAAGGAAGTCTCTGGAGGCACTATATCATCAAGTGGCTCAAAGATATCTACGCGAGCATACACTTATCAGAAAACAGGACGTGGCTCTCCGGCCTCGCAAAGCTTGCAGCCTAGCGGGGGCGAGTGATTTTCTGTGAGAAATGGGTAACTCAGCTAGGCCCGCTCTCTTCCACATACGATAAGCCCTTTCTCCTCCCGATGGAAGGTCGCCCATAACAAAACGAGTGATAAATCTTATAAACCCTTCCCAGACACGCCCTACCCGCTAGCTTCAAGCCCTTTGCAAAGTGTATAGCTGAGAAGGAACCCCCCTTGGCACCTTTTCTCTAAGGTATAAAACAAGGAGATTTTCCTCCTCTCCCTCTCCCTCATCCATCTCTTTCTTTCTCATCCATCTCCCGCTAAACTTTCTTCTCAACTTGTTATCGCAGCGCCTTATCGCTATTAAAAAACAACTTGACATGGTTTTTCACTCCGCATTAAATTCCCTCTGGGAAAAAATAACTTCCCCGTTGTTCCTTCACGGAGCTACTACAACCCCTCTCCCTCCCTCTGCCCCCAGAAAAATCCCAACCCCTCCTCCAGAGGATAGACTTATAGAGAGCGATTCCGCCAACGATGAGCTTTCATCTGGTATGTAATTGAATCGCTCTAGCCTCAACTACATCTAAGCAACTGGCTGACTGAGGGGACGCTTGACATCTTAGTTGATTGTCCTCGCCTTTCTAATCTCTCAGCGGTGGCGTCTATGCCTGGTGCTTACCATCACAACCCGTCTGCACTCTCCACTTCTTCGATTGGTTGTCCGGGTTATGGGTTTTGTTCTTCCTCCATTTCTACTTCTCCAGCTTCCTTCGGATGTGAAGAGGTTGAGTTTGATGATAGTGGGCTTTCTGGGTGTTCTACCTCCAAGGGATCTTCTACTTGTGCTTCTTCGCAGTCTTCGCCCTATGGCCGTGGTGGGCCTGTTGGGCCGGTTATTATTTCTAGCAGGTCTCCTACTTCATTGCCCGGAAGTTCCGGATTGGCTGGCTTTGTGCCCGGCACCAATGGCAACCTTCTTTCTACTTTGAGGTCTCCTGACAGCACTCGGCCCGCTGAGTCTGCAACCCTCGGTGGATATTCTACTTCCCCATCGCCCGGCTGCTCCGGATCTGGCTACTTCGCGTCCTCTCCCGGCTCCAGTTATTCCTCTTCCGAGCTTTCTTCCCTTCCCTCTTCCGAGCTTTCTTCCCTTCTCTCCTCCAATCTCTCTTCCCTCCCCTCTTCCGAGCTCTCTTCCCTTCCTTCTTCCGAGCTCTCTTCCCTTCCCTCTTCCGAGCTCTCTTCCCTTCCCTCTTCCGAGCTCTCTTCCCCTTCATCTCCTCTAGCTTCCGCCTCTTCATCCGGCTTCTTTCTCGATCCCGCCGCGTCCGCTGACTTGCCTAGCACCCAAGATAATAACACCCTTCAATCCTCTTCCAAGGGGGGGTGCAAACTTGATACTAAAAGCGCTAACACGCCGGAAGCCCTTTCAGGCAATCCAGCACTTTCCGAGCCCACTCAGGGCAGAGCTTTGGAGAAGTATACTCGAATGCCCAACCACCCACATCTATTTATGAAAACTAGGGAGTATAGAGAGAATTTTCCTAGTAAGTTGATGCCATGTATGGCCTCCGTCTCTCCCTGGTCCGCATTGGTATTATAACGCGCTAACGGATGGATGACTCAGATACCAGTACCTCCCTGACAGAAGATTCGCTCGACAGTGAGTTAGGCAGTGGGATTATTGAAGAGAAGGGGCATGTGTCTTATGCTAAAAAACAAGCTCTCGAGCTAGAGACCGATATCGAAGTCTACCCTACTCGAGGCGCCACGGGGACTAAACCAAGTCATATACCAGCGCGCAAAAAAGCACGCCTCGCAGCCAAAATTTCAGATTTGAAAGCCACAGCCAAGGCAGCAGCTGCCCCCAGAAGGAATACCAGGGTTCCTCCCAAAATTCCCCCGCGCACTTATCGAGCACGCAGGGTGACAGAGGCAGAATCTCCGACTTCTCCCCCTAGCCCTCCCCCTCCTGATCCTCCTACCAAACTCGAGACCCTCAGTTGCAGCTGGCGGAGGTCTCTCCCTCGGACCCCTCGGCGCAGAAAACATGTCCAGAACGATGTTGCTACCGGCCCTGCGCACAAGAAGTTAAAGACGGATTGCGCCAGCCCACATAAGACATCGAAACGTAAACCACGTCAAGCGACCAACAGCGGAGGACCCCAGCGTAACACCAAGGCACGTCTTGGCCCCCCGAACCGCCAACCGGCGAGCTATCTTCCTCGTCCAATGAAACCCGGAAATCTTTCTGCACCTACGGAAGAGCTAGTGGGTGGATACCACTCTGCTCCTATCGGTGGAACTTCACTGGCTAAAGGAACTTCGGTCACTCCCCTTGCGAAAACTACCTCCCTTAAAAAACGCACAAACGAGAACACCATCGTCAGGAGTGCTGTAACTAAAAGGCCGAGAAAAGAGTACTTCCAAGAATGGATGGTTCTTAAATACGAGTCTAGCGATGATGCGGAAGCCATGGATGGGAAGCTAGATACGAAGGAAACCCAATCAACAACTCCCTTGCCGGCACACACCTCCACTGCATCCGCCACTACCTCTACTAGCACGGCTAAGCCTAAATCCCCGCTCACCTCAATCCTAGGGAAACGCACCTCCACTGACGCCCAAGGCCCCGATGCGAGAGGTGCCGGTAACAAGAAAGTCAGGAAAGACTACCTCGAAGGGACGAACTCAGGCTATAAGTCGGATGAGAAGCCCACAACCCACTACGGGGCTTATCGCCACAGTTTTGGTAGTAGAGTAGCTGATTCCCAGCTAGTAGCCCCCCTCGCGGATCTCCACACGCCGACACCCCGTCGCCGGCGGGCGAAATATGCGACGGAGGAAGAGGAGAGTTCAGAAACGCCGGACTAAAGTGAGTCAAAAAGGCACACCCACCTAGTGTGGCGAAGCGGCAATCGCGGGGGGAATAAAGTCTATTTAGAACCAGGTGCTATCAGCCAGGAGGAGTAATACTCAGCACCTGGAAATACGATCACCACGATTCTTAGTAAGGTTGAGTACCCTCATAACACACCGCTATGTCTAGCTTCGCATTGCATGTACACGTACCATTAACCAAAAAAATAAATTCCTCTTTTTACTTCCTTTCGCCATGATATCTCGTTTGTGACTCATCATCATTAATGATAGTGAGATCTCGTGAAACTGACGCATACCAGATCAACTCCCTCAACCTAGAATTTCACAAAGAGTAATAATTTGGTTAGTTATTTAGTTAATGGTATTTAGCGGACATATCATCAGTCATACAGCCTATTCAATCGAGCGGCTATTTTCCTTCCGCGCGCGGGCTCCTCTTCCTCTATCTCTGCCCCTAACCTGAGACAAAGGAATCATGCTCCATCACTCGTGAATATGATAAGACGGATTATTAATCTAGCAATAGAGCTTAGCTTACTGGTATAAAACATGTCCATTGAGTTAATGAAGTGTGAGACTTTTGGTGTAAAATCGGGGGGGTGCCAAGATCTCCCACCCGCCAGTCTTATAATACCTAGTCTACGTACAGTACCATGCAATTCCAAGAGTTTGAGAAGTATGATCTGTTCATCTGATAACGCAATCAGGTGCTAAGGTGCCAAGCTAGTACAGTATCACGTGGGCCTTATTTCAACATCATGTGTTTATCCTAGTTGTGCCTATCCGGCATCCCACAATCTTATATCTTTCGATGGGCACTATCTCTACCCCCCTTGGCTGGAAAGAAGAAAAAATGCTTACAAAGCAAAAAACACCAGCAGGGAGAGAATAGCTTGCCAGAGTGAAAATAGGTAGAACGTTATAGCTCTTGGGACTCACACTCTGCTTCTCCGAGAAAAATGAGGCAGGAGAAAGAATGATATTCCTTCTTTCTGCTACCGCCAACCTTAAGGTCTAGAGTCGGATTCCACCCCCTCGTAGCAGGATTGGTAAGCCCCACAGCCCTATATATGAAGGCCAGGTTCTTCAATCTCCTCAGCTATTCCCACACGAACTACCATCGCTATCCCTCAATCAATAGGAGCGGAACGTGTTCGAAGAAGAAATAGAAGTCTTTGCAAAATACTAGCAGTTCGCAAACTCCGGCTTCCGAGTCTCAAGATGATCCTTGCTCCCAGTTCAAGAATTGCAATACAAGCGGGGATTGGATCCTCTAATTTCACACGCTCTCTAGACTCTATCCCCACAGCCCTTTTCCGGACCCGCTGTTCGTGTTAAGAGGAATGAGAATAGGCAAGTCTGTATCCCTTCAGTATTTTTGAGAAAAATAGGTGCGGAGCCTATCCCAAACTTAGATTCCATCTCGTTAACTCCGAGATTATATAAAACATGGACTGTTGGCCCAATCAACTTTGTACCGTAGGAATTCTACTCATTATGTACTGCGCATAATAGGCGGGGAAAGGTATAACCCGAATTGACCAGCATTGGAGACTAAATGCGAGAAGCCTCGGCACATTAGCCCCTCCAGGGCGGCATTGGGCACGGATCTATTAGGGATATGGATAAGGTGGAAAAAACTCGGATATAAAGCTGAAGGGCGGCCGGTTATCTTATAATGATCTCAAGGGGTCCTATGCCATTTCTCGGGGATGAAGAACCACATCGAGGTTGAAAAAAAGGTACTGGGGATAGGATCCCAAAGCCAGCTTTCTTTCTAGGTTCATCGGCTTCTGAGGATTTTTTATTGTGCTAGGGGTATTTCGATACAAGGGGTGACTTGTAACTTGTGTATTATCTAAAAATTGGAGATTTGAACCGTGATGACTGTAGCGCCCCGTTCACGACTCAAACCGTTCCACTGCATCGCGAACATTAGGATTTAAACATTTCCCACCATAGTTTAAAGCTTCACACCCATGGTACTGACTGACCCATTGATAGAACATCCAACTAGAAGCTACTAGCATGTGCTTTTTACTACCTCAAATAGGTGTTCTAAATACAGTAGGATGCTACAACTTCGGAAGGCTCAAGTAAGGGGGTGTGAAATTTAGTTCAGCTAGTGACGGGACTCGCGAGCTGCTCTACTCCCTCATAGTATTCGCTTCGCCAAGCATTAAAAAATCTGATTGGACCAGTGCCATGCCCTGATTTACCAAAACAGTGTAGAGTTTATTGCTAACAGACTATCAGTACCCAACATTCAGTCACTTCTAAATATATAATGGGTAGCTTCCACCACAGTCATGATGAGTAATACTCGTACAATAGAGTTTGCAGCGTCCAGAGCACTCAAGATACAGTCTACAGTACAGCATTCCGAGAGCGCTGACATCCCAAACGGGGCAAGTTGATGTCTGCTTTTAAGACAACCTTAGGATCCCAAAACAGCGATGGCCAAAATACTACAACTACCGCTTACAGTCGACCTTATACCCACGCGGGAATCATATCTGCCATCGTGAACCTAGCATGCTTCCAGGTTCCCTTTTCGAGATACCCAGAAACGGGGAGGTGGCGCTCGATCCCCGAAAATCTCTCACCCTCGCATCCGCACCGCACGCTACAAATACCTACCATACCTACCTACCCACCCCTCATAGCGAGGTCCCAGAACTTCCCCAGACAAAAGCCATAACCCAGCAACCCAGTCAACACCGCCATACCATAAAAGAAGCCTCCACAGAAATGTCGATAAGGGACAGCGCGGGCATCGCCCCCCTCCCCCTCCAGCCGGCGGAAACAACCGACCATTCCCTCCCACACCCCCTTACGACCGATGCCGAAATCCATTCAGACCTTAAAATCGCAAAAGCCTAAAACATCGGGACAAGCCTGCGCAAACCCTACCCAATTGCGCAAGCGAAGTCCGTGCCACCCGACAACCGCGGGGAACTGCCCGGCAACCAGTTTCCCGCGCGGCAACTCCCCACCACCACTGCCACCACACAGATCAAGATCGCCGAAGCCCTCGCAGCGATCAACGACGCGACGACGACGGTGGCGTGAAAATCGAAATGGCGATAAACGTCGGAAAAAGCACTGGGCGAGGAATGGGTATAGGCCGCTGGCGATATCCGTGCGATTAACGGGGTCTGTTGTCGGTGTCAGGAAGGCACTCGAGGCGATTTTTCGAGGACAATTATTACAAAGTGGGGTGCTTTAAGCTTTGTGAGATATGCACGTATGTCGGGGTTGTGAAGGCCTCGACTGGCTTCGGGTTTGTGAAGAATGAGGGTGGGGCGTATGGGTACGAGGACGGAATGTTGAGGGATTTGAAGTCCTGGGGGAGAGTTGTAGTGGGGATGTGCGGGTAAGGACCACTGGCGGGGTTAGGTGTTTGGATGACGCTGAGGGTGAGGGCGTTGGAGGTTAGTCGGGTCGGGGCTACTGTTGCGATTCTTGAAGAAGCGAGGAGGGGGGATTGGTGAAGAGGTTATTAAGGCAGAAGTTTTGCCTGTGCCAGATAAGGAGGATAAGGGGGCCCCGTCGTCAGGGTATTAGGTTATGATGAACTGTTTCGCATATTGGTGATCATAAACGATTAGAGGTATGAAAGTTGTTTGGTTGCTGAAAGCATAGCTCAGCTATTCTCATTTGTCCCGTCATACTCCCTCTTTCTCTCACGAACGCTCATACGGTAGCTATAACACCGGTATTGTAGACACAGGAGGTGCCATATGTCAATTTTCTGGCTCAATTACAAATTTCTAAGGATATTCAAGAAGCGCTCACTACTCACTTTTCTCATTGTCAAATATCATTATAATCATCGTCATCACCCGTCAATAACGCCCCCCCAAAATGACGGTCGAAAAAACAAACTCCTCTGCCAAGTCTACCAACACACATTCATTCCTTTGTCCTCTGGTCATTCCGCACCCATAATCCCGTACCATAGTATACCGGCACTATAACTGACACTTGATCAACATCACGCTACGTTTCATTTCTATCTCATCCCATCCGCCCACAACCCTTTCGTTATTTCCTCAACTTACCTAGAGACCCTGCTGCACCGTATGTAACGGCCATCACGGGAACTCAATAACCACGAGACAACTGGTGACAGGATAGTACCCGTAGCAAGACCCGCCCCGCCCTCACCCAGCAGCCGCGCAACTGAAGGCAAGAAGAGAGTAAAGAAGATAGGGCAAAAGAGAAGGGAGATGAAAAAGAAAATACTCTACCTAGGACAACATGTTGGCTACAGGCACTGCACCATCATTATGGCTTGTCGTAGCCTATGATACGGCAAGTATGTTCTCGAAGTGCATGTGGGCGTGGTGCTAGGCAAAGCAAAGCACTCTCCTTTTCTCGACAGGCACAGGTACTCGCACAGTCCGGTGTAGTGCAAAACCAAGCAAGCAGGAAGGCAAGCAGATGCCAGAAAGGACAAGACAATCCCATACCATAGCACAGCCAGCTTTCAAGGCAACCGATACCATATCGTCCCTTGAGTCTGGTTGCCCCAACTGACCAATAAAACACAGTCATCTGCTCTCGTGCGTGGGTGCATCCATCTTCCCTCGAATCCCCCCTTTTCCCCACCATCCGGTATAGTGACGACCTAACTTATTACTCCATCATACCGAAGCTCTATCATTCGGGTAGCCGGGATAGACATACGGTACGCTCCCCAATCCAAAATACCGCAGCCATTGAGAATAATTAGAACAAAAAGGTGGGTGCACCTGAGGTTTTTAATATAGAATGGGGATCAAATAGAGCGAGCAGCTGCAACGCGATCGGATGGATCGAAGGTTTTGCTTGCGAAATGGTTGTGAAGAGGATTCGCCCTTTTGCAGAAAAAGGGTCGGTCAGGGTGGCAGGGTGGGTGCGATAAACAAAGCAGGAGCGATAGGTAGGGAAAGGGAGGGTAGCACTGTTTGGTATGATGGACCAAACTGAGAGTTAATCATGGTTAATTTATTCCACCCCACATACGGTGCTACACTGTACTTGTACGAGTACTGCACCGCACCCTGGCTGTACCGCATTCCAGGGCTGGCTTTGTCGGTCTGCTGTGCTTAGGTGTTGTGCACGCTCGAGTACAGTAAGTCAAATCTAATACGGTACGGTAGGAACCTAAATTGATAAATAGAATACCGTAACGCGGACAGATAGATAAATAGACACCACCACCACCACCACCACCACCTGCCCGTCTATCTCCCATCAACCAGCTAGCCAGACAACTGCCAACCCACCGAGCCGTTTCACTCGGATTCCCCAAGATTCAAGTCTTTAAGCCCTTAGCTTCTCCCTCTTCCTCTTCTCCCTTATCTCCTTCAGCTTTAGCCATTCTCCAAAGCAATTATCCGACACTTCAAACTCCAAACAAAGTCTTAACCTCGCTACCACCCACTCACCCCGTGCACCAAAAAAAAATACCTTAGCACGACTAAACAAGTCAAAAACGAAATGCTTACCTCTCTCCTAACCCGCAACCCCTTCCGCCCCCGCTCCTCCACAACCTCAAACTCAACAAACTCCGATGCCGCTGATCCAGGCTTCGACACATTTATCGCGACCCTGCGCGCGCGCCGGTCCAGCGATGAGTGGGGAAAGGAGGGACCCGAAGGGGATTTATATAGACTGCGATGCCTCGCCGAGGAAATGACCCTGCTCAGCGAGAGGAATTATGGATGTGGGAACGGGAGAAGAAAGGTTCGTCTATTCATTTTTTTTTATTATTCTTCCCACCCCAGCCCTTTCTTTCTTACCCTTCCACATATCCCTTTTCTACTCGGGATGGGGTGATATTAATTCGTGGATTGTGAATTTAGGATGATGGTAATCGACGGGGAAATTATGCTTAACTTAGCGATCGCGAGATGCTAATTATTCCGCGGTTGGTTATGCGAGGGTCGGGCTGTTTTTGATTGTAGAACTATGCGCGGGAGTTTTGTCTTTTCCACTGTCGATTTTCTTTCCTTTGTCGGGGGGGGTTTGTCTTGTGAGTTAGTTTACCGTAATAGTGGTTCGTTCCTTCTAGGTTTCTTTTGTCTTGGAGTTTCGCTTTATTATCATGTACTTCATACCAGTAGTATTACCACCGTAGTCTGTCGCGAGAGCACAGAATAGCAGTAGTTAGAGCAATATTGGCACAATAATCTACTACTCTCACTATATCATACACGTACAGTTCCAGCCCAATTCCCCTTCTCTTCCTCCCCGAATTAAGCTAAACTACCACTAAATAAAACAATCCAACCCAACTACAACCACCCCTCCTCAGCCCCCACCGAACAAATCCCAACCCCCCAAACATAATACCACCTCCTGAACATAACTTCTTTCTAGAATCCCACCCCGAGTACAGTACTCCACTCCACCGCATCCCCATTCCCTTCGGTTAATCCCAAACCTCCCCGTCCCGCCTTTCCCTCCTCCAGCCAAACACGTGTTGGCACATCTGCCGAAGCCCGCATCAAGATCCCACCAATTCCGGAAGATGTAAGCGGCTAGTTAACGTGGAATTTATGGTCCCATAGATGTGTACCGAAAAAAAAAAGTACAATACAGTACGAGCATCTAGGCGGTTAAATCCCCAATTATTATTTATTTTCCGATTGTTCCGTTCGATTTTGAGTGCGGGGTGAATCGGGGTGGGTTGTGACTTCCCTTTTGGAAGTTTTGTTTGGTCCCCGGTAGGGTGGGTTGGCGGGGAGACCAGGGTTGTCAAAGGCCAGTAAGAAAGGGAGAAACGAACGAGTGATCCCTTGTGAGTTGGATGGGGAAGATTGTTATCTACCGTGGCATATCTGAACTGCTGTGTTCATCCAGATCCCGGGTTTACCGGTGTCTGGGGGGTGGGTATTAAATTAAGCTTTTACCATGCATTGATAGACTTCTGCCATGATCTATTATACGGCGGTATCATAACCTTCGCGGTTGATAATGATACGGATGACGTTATTGTGCAGGGGCTGGGCTCCACGTTCTGCTATGTTGGCCATTTCCCAGTAAACATGATAATGTATCAGTAGGCCATGTCACTTTTCCCAAGCTCCGCTCTTCCGCAGGCACTCTCCACCGTGTCACTTTGTTACTGCAGTGTGTCGTGGAGTTTGGAGTATTGGGATTTCCCATTGAGCGGAGATTTAGCGCCTGGGCGGATAGACGGATAGATGTGGACTGGGGTGAGTGGGCTCCAGGATGTCTCAGGGTTGGTTCTTCAAGAGGGCCGAGGATATTCTGTGGATGTAGGAATGCGACCTGTGATATTGGCTACCCTAGGCAATTGGGATTGAATTTGCCGACGCGGAGTTATTACATAGTTCGACTTGACCAACCTACCACTTGTTGTAGTCCCGGTGTATCACGAAGAAGTGATGTATGATTACTGTAGTGTGTGTGTGCATCTCAAGGGCTAGAAATCCTGGGTTCAAAGGCTGTGGTGGTGGTCATATTGCGACCCTCTGTCCACCAAGTATGACACCTATACAGTCCACTACGGCCGCCTCCCGCCTCTAGACTAGATCCTAAGTTCTAAACGGGGGAAAAATAGTCTGTTTTTAATCGCTAGCTATATGGAAAATAATAATAATAATAATACAACGTTAAAATATTTCATTTACAATAGGGGACGCCGTGAAGGCTAAAAAAAAGCCTTTATTCTCATAGCATGCCAAATAACAGCTGAGTTTCCAGACGTATGCATCTACTCGGAAGAGAGAAGTCCGTCTGAAACATACCTATGCATGGTGGGTGTCCTTATCGTGTTCGCACTGAAGTCCGGTCCCGTGGTCTGGGTTAAAGCACTGTACACTGTACTCCCTCCCATCCACCAAATCCCGAAAAACCAGCTGCATTCCACAATCCCATCATTATTTTCCATAATATCAGCCAGCCAAATCGGTGAAGAAGAGGATCTTAGTCAGGGTCCAAAAATTCACGCCTTGTCTGAAATTTCGTCGACAGGTGCTCCTTCCGAGGAACATTTGTCAACACCCGGACCGCGGAACAGTGACCTCTACCATCAAGGCCTCATAGCCGCAATCCACACCCCCTTCTACCTACCTCGGGAGCTATGTGGAGCTTCTAGAGCAGTTTGATTATTATCCCCTTGGAAGTCCCGCGAGGCACTACACTTCACAGGTAACAAGTATTCTGTCTGCAACGCCTTGTGTTTACTATGTGCTGAGCCTACAGCCTTATTCATTCGAGGCCTAGCGGGCAGTATCAATCATCGGGAGAACATGATTTGAATATGGATATTCGCACAGCGCTACACCGCTGAGCACCAATGCCGCAAAATCTGCAGCTTATCGTCAGAAGGCATGAGGCCACTCCCAGAGACGGACAGGAGCATTTATTTTCAGCGCAGAATACAGCATACACATACAACTTCATCAAAGCAATACCCCAGCACGGCGCTCCTATATCCAACATTCAATTAACCGAAATATCTATTTAATAATTTTTAAGCCTCAACCAGTTAGGATTTTTGGTCTCTCTCCCACTATGCAACCCATACAGAGCAATACAGCGTTACCATCCGGGCCTCTGGAATACCCGCTCAAGTCCCAGCAGGCCACCCGCCAGCCCCATTGTCGCTTTCTGCAATTCCCCTATTGCTTTGAGGTATTTAGGTAATATTCAACCCGAAATCTCCAAGCCTTCGCTTGGCGCGGGATATAAGTATCCGATGGTGTTGCGATGCGGAAACATACGCGGAATTCTGATGGCATGATGTGGAGGCAGAAGGGAAAAGTGGCCGTTGGAGTGCGATGCGTTTCGAGACGGAATGGAGTAGGGGTGCGCCTTTAATTAGGGGCATGGGGTGACCGAGGGATGAATTGCGGTGATATCCCCTTTTGCAGAATGGCCTTACTCACCACCCACACGAAGCCTTTAACCCCCTGTTTGTCCTCATCAGTGGGGTGCATTGGCGGAAGTTTTGCAACGCAACGACACTGGATATCACTCGTTTCTGCGACCTGGCATAATGTGGAAGTTCGGATTCGGGCGGTCCTCCTTCCTCAGTCCCGTGCTCATCGAATGATATATTCGGAGGCTAGCTCGTATCCCAGAAGAATCCAGCGCGGGCTGCCAGCTGCTTTGGCGGTGTTCTGACGCTTTGCTGCTTAAAGGCTTCTCTCTTCTCACGTATTTGTTGTCGCTATGTTGATTTTCTCTTCAGTTATTAATTAGGTTGTTTTACTACAACCTTTGTCACCCCACAACCATGCAACACATTAACTTACCAACGGTGCCCCTTAAAAAACACTCAGCCTTCTCCCTACCCAGCGGCAAAGGACAGCTCCCGATACACCCAACTCAATTATCCCAAAGCTTGAGATCCCAAAGCATCAGCTGTAACCGTTTTATCCCATGATATCCATAACCCCCCCCTATCATGCACTGCGCGACTTAATGAAGCGAGACACCTGATCGCCCGACAATCCACCTAATTTGATATTTCCCTGCCTATCCCGACCACCCGCCCCTGGCAAAAACAAGGCATCTAGCAAGCTGGGAGGAACAGAAGAAAGAAAGAAAGAGGGTAGAAACAGAATCAACAGGTAATCCCCGGTCAGATATAGTTCCGGTAGTTGGTTATGATACAAATAATATTATGATATTGAACACCATGACCGAGTCCGATGGCTAACCAGCCCCAACAACAATAGGGTTTTCGGCGAGGAACTCCGGATAGAACTACTTAGGATCGGCCCCTGTTTCAATTCTGTGAATCCGGTTTTATTTTTTTTTCTGATAAAGTGGTCATTGGTTGAGGGGGCATTTTGCGAAGCGTGAACCTAATTCACGCACAAATTTATGCCTAACGGGGGGTTGTCACCTTTTGTAAGTATCACTATCGGTCGATTTTTGCTATCCCGCGCTACCAGTATGCGACCGAATGCATCCCCACACGACGTCGTGTCTATCTACCTGTGCGTGCCCGCAATCCTAGTGGTAAAGACCGCGCCGCACAATTCACTGTGTCTACAGGGTTGTGATATTGAGGTAATGCAATATAAGTGACTTAACTTAGAGCCTATCTATATCTCAAGCTTCCGCTAAAGTACCAAGATCGTAGGAAATCCCCTCCGGGACATATAGGTAGATACCCCAGCGCTAGAAGGCTTGTAGTTGTTTCTGGAAGTTACAGGGGTATTGCAGATCATTCGTGAGTGTGATGGATCGTTCTATGATAAATTTAGTTCTTTGGTGGTTCACAGAGAAGATTCTACCAACCTTCGTTACCACCAGAGTGTGCTGAAGAATGAGAATGTGAGGGGAGAAGCAAAGATAGGTATGGTGATTCATGTAAGGATCGTGGTGCGTTAATTGTGTTTTACTCTCACACAGCTGTCTTTTATCGTTAGTTTAGTTTTGGATTAGTGAGGTAGAGGTGAATAAAGTTGTGGAAGCTATATATCATACCTCCCCTACCATTCTTGCACAGTGTCCAAGTTCCAAGAAAATCCTCTCAGTCCACCTCCCACCGCTGCGCTATCTAAATCTATTTCCCACTTGAGTAGCCCGAAATAAAGAGTATATCATACAAGCACCATTATCCCAGTATTAAATATTACGTAATATGTAAGGGAAAATAATAATCATCAGAGCATGATCTTAGGCCACCAAGGCCTCCTGGCTCGATGTGATAACTAGGCCATGATAGAGATTATATAATTCTTGGCCAAAAGCCATTGTTAATAGGCACAAGTACCGCTGAAAGCACACTAAAACAACTGAAATCCAGAGTCTCCAAAATCACAATTTGCACCCCCACTTCTTAATCAATCAAAACCCAAGATGTATCAATAGATATCTAGAGATCTAGTGAATCTGAAATTCGCATTTCAATAACCGAATTCTCTGTTCTATGGGCAGTGCTCATCAATTAGCATACCCTGTCTTAAGACCATAGTCGAGTGCCCAGAATTTACAAGTGCTCATAGAAAAAGGTGCTCATTTTGAAAAGTTTTCCAATTTCACATTGCCACAGTTCATTCAATACTGCACCATATACTCTAATATTGAAACTCCCATAATCAAAAATACCCAGAACCACTATTTTACCAAGAATTGATTTGCTTGCACAGCCAGTCGTTGAGCTCTGGCACTCAGAAAAACCTCATTTTTGACAACAATAGTTACCAATGATGAACTTTGTCAGGGCACTGTACTGTACATCTACCCTATATCTATAAGCCACTATTTGACCAGTGCCAGATCTGGTAGAGGTTATTCTGAATGAAGTTCATTCGGCTCTACTATCTGCACGGCTGAGCAGATATCCAAGTGATAGCAGCAGCGAATGCATATTTAAGCCCCAAATTTCACAAAGGCTGTCTCTACATTTGGTAGATATCATATTCTTGGAAGCAGTATGAGCCATAACTTGTAGATAATAATACTGCAAAGTACCAGAAACTAGTATTGTGCCGAAGTGTGGATTTAACCCCCTCCCCACCACCACCACCACCACCTTTTTTTTAGTGGTCAATGCCCTAGGGAGTGTCTTTGAAACTCTCAAACGTTGGAGCAATCATCAACGGAACAAGGCATTGACAGGCACTGGATTCTAGGTATGACATTTATTATGAGGTTCCAACTAGTTGGTAGGTTGAGTGGGCACTGTACTGTCCTAGAGTGGTAGCATTGGCCCAACCTACGCAGTACCCTCGACTGCCGGAATATAGGTCACAAAACCTGGAGCAGGCCCGCAAACACCCTATGTGGAGGCAGTGTTGGATTGCTTGTAGGGCATGCGAGTACGCAGTTATTCGGTTGTGCAGATATACTGATATGATATGTGGAATGTGGATATCAGCTAAGTTATATAGTTATGTGGCAAGGAGATATGCAGTTACAAGGCATTTGGTTTTGAGGTGGGTGGTGTGCAGGCACAAGCAGTGGATTGTTGCTTTAACATCCTATGCCACTGGGCATAAGATATTAGTCTTTGGTTTCGTTGATACCCATTGCCATCAGGCATTAAGTATCGGGTGTTTGGTTCTATGATGCTTGCTTTATGCACATGCCATTAGGTATAGGGTAGTTAGTATAAGACATCGACTTCAGGGATCATGAAGGATCATGAGATATCAGAATGCTCTAGATGGCTCGAAATTACTAGAAATCAAGGTTTGCCAGTTTAGTGTGTTTCTTTAAAGTTTATTGAGTTTTAGGAGTTTTTCGAGTTGGTGGTTGGATGGAGATATATATCTCCTATCCAGCCCTCAGCTAGAGGATAGATGGAGCAGCTATCTAGTCCACCATTCTTTTATGTTCTGCTGCACATAGAGCCTATTGTGATTACACTTTCACACCTTTATTCTTTACTGCTTTCTTTTGGCTCCAACAATTGCAGTATCAGGCCTGCGTACTAGGGATTTATTTCCATTTCCTGGATGCGCGTAGATTGCATAGTTTATAGAATTCTGCCCTTTCTACCAGATTTCTATATGCGTTGTGGGTTTATCTGGCCGGGTGTGAGAGAGAGGGGGGGGACTTGAAGTGATGAGGAAAGTCCCTCAGTGATGCCACTTTAGTAATTACTTCCGGAGAAGCTCTCCCTTACCGGAAGGGTGGATTTTGTTAGTTTGGTTCCCCGGGTTTGTCTGGGGAGTGGAGACATGACATTTCGGCCCGGATCATAAAGGGAGGCCTGGATACTACAAAACCGGATCCGAAGGTGTTTGTACTTTATTGCCGGTTTCCGTAGAGGATACTTCTAATGTGAATATATAACATAAACTCTCTCTCCAGCATATATCATCGCTTCACAGGCCAGAAGTCCCAAAAATTCCCCTCCAACCAAGCATATACGAAAACTATTAACTATTTGCCCAACGCCTAGACACCGGACCCTTGAATCCTATTCCTCTAATTCTCACTAATGTGTACAGTACGGAAAGGCTAATCTTTCCTTCCTTACTTCCTTCCTTCAGGGCTGACCTCAATAAACACCAGATGACCTAAAAATCCTCAAAGCTTGCACAGCGCCTTCAATAATTACTTTCAACCAAAATTGGACGAAAACATCCTAAATCTACTGTTTGCAGAAACATGCACAACAAGCACCCCCTCCCTCCTACACCTAGCCAATAAACCAAAATCCCACCATACCAGCAAAGGAGTTATACCCTGTCCACATTCCCAGCTTTTACAATTGATATTTATACCATGACCCCCTTTACACTGTTGCCTACCAGCCAACTCTAAGCACCTTCTGAGAGCTTCCAATGCTGAATCCACCATCTCACCATCTTACCATCCAACCTTCCAACCTCCAAATCACATTCCACCCCCACAGCATACCTGAAATAAACTTATACAACAATCTATAAGACCAGTTTCTCCAAAAGCGATTTTCACAATCTTTAGATAAATGTACAATTCAATAACCATCCATCCTACTCTAACCCAATGTGAAGCAGTATCTACTTTATAATCAGCAGACCAAATCATTCTACCAGTGTTTGGTAGAATGGATTGTATCAACCAATCAGTGTACAATCATGTTGTTAATCCTACATACTAGGTATTTGATTAAGGGTTTTTCTCGTCCTCGCCTTTTTTTTGACCCCTGTTTTAGAGCTTGTAGGCGGATGAATGGGACGATACGCAGTAGTCCAGAGGATTATAATAGCCCCAAGTTACAGTGGGATACAAACCCACGGAACGGTTGTGTAGGGCGGACTGGTTGTATCGGACGCGGCGCCTGGAAAGACGTCGGATCCGTATGGCATTATCTATGATACGATATTATTTTAGGCGTATGATTTTCCAAACCTTTGATTTTTGTGCGTATGATTTTTTCTGTGCGTATGATTTTTTCTGTGCGTATGATTCCGCTCTAGAGAGGGCGCGACGCGACGTCCGGTAGGCGCCGGGCCAGTCCGCAGCACAACTTCCCAGACGGGTTATGTGTGGCCGGATTGTACTAGTACAACATAGTACCAGCACAATACCGGTACAGCTCCTCCTCCCCATCTAGCTTCTCAGAAAGTCCCAAACTCCAGCATCAGAGACGCCCCGAAGCTCCTTAAAAGCGTCCGAGCGTGCAAAATTTCAGCCTCCCATAAAGTCGAAGCGGGGTCCGCATTAACAGTACCCAAACATGCACAGAATCACTCGCTCGCTCGCTTAATAAGCACCAGATCATAGGATGTCGCTCGGTTTGTTTGTTCCAAAGCTCCGGTGCGGATCATGTAGTGTGATTTCCGGCGTGGGCCACGTTTACGATAACGTGCTGCATATGATATACTATAGTTCCATAGCTTCGAGCTCAGAAGGTGTTTGTTTGTTTGTACCGCATAACAAGCTGAGATTTAAAGTGTACAGTACCAGTGGTACTGTACTCTACTTTTCTAGTACTATCTACTCTATTCAGGATGGCAAGTTCCAGGCACTTGAATATATCACAAGAGGTATAGGATATATATATAGAGAGACTTAGGCACCCCTCATATCCCCAGTAACTATCCAAAAACAGTAATACCACCCACTAATCACCCACCTCCCAATCCTGAGCAGCAAACAT
>QOVD01000273.1:669-43402 GCA_003521225.1 Tuber microsphaerosporum | reverse complement strand
GCCACCGGTCCAGTTTCGCCACGGGTACGGGGGAGACTATCAACATGCAGCTAAAAAAAGAGAAAAGCCAAAGATTTTCCCGGGGCTGGGAGACGGTGGGTGTGGTTGCGGTTGATCATACTTACTCGAGGTGCAAATAAGCATTATGGTGCAACGAAAGCTCCCGGGCATCCACGCACATGGATACCGGTTGACCAGCCCGGTGGCTACTCTGCCACGTGGGGCGGAGGATTAAGCGTGCTCTACCATTCTCTGTATCATAACGGGACCCCCCCCCCAACACAAAGGGAAACAACAACCAATAGGGAGCGAACAGCACACCGCCCGCTAACTCGATTGATCCCCTTTAAATTACGTATCCCTCCTTCTTGAGATGAAGAGATTATCTTGCTGGAGGCTTATGCACAGAAGGCGAGCATAAAAGCCCTCCCTCTGGGCACTCGCTCGCTTCTTGTCCTTTCTTTTCCACGACCAACTCATTCCTTTCTTTCCCACGGCCAATTGATTCCTTTCTATCCCATGATCAATTCATTCCTTTCTTTGCCACGACCAATTCATTCCCTTCTTTCTCACAATCAATTCATTCCCTTTCCCAAGACCAACCCATCCCGCACACCTCTTACATACCGTTCTTTTTTTACCTTCAGTAGGACGGATACCGTTGAATACGTCTTCCAAGTTTCCAACCAACTAAATATCTTAAACCGCCCTTAATTCCCTATCCCCTATTCATAATGTTCTCAACCTTGATCTCGGGTGTCCTCTTCGCATTGCTCATCTTGGAAACCCCGGCCATGGTGTCGGCGCTACCCACTTGCAGCATTACCACCGCCACGATCACTAGTGCACGACTCAAGACAAGCCACGCTTCAGACTCCAACCGGAATAACAACGACAATAGTCATGGTAATGGTAATGGTAATGATAATAATCTCGTCCCTCCTAATGACACTGCTACTTCAAAGTAAGTTTATCGTCAATTTCAGAACTTTCCTAAAACCCTAAAGGTCCCCTTCCTGACGCGTTCAACGGATCCGTGCTCTATTTACTAATTATCTCCAGATTTAAGCCACCACCGTACCAATCTGTCATGTCTTCCACAAGAGAATTTGCTGTCCATGCCATGTTATCCCCGTTTGATGAACGTGACAACTCAGAAAACTCAGAGCGTGGCAACAATGACATGTCCCCTGGAGAGATATTGGCGATTGTTATAGCTGCCCTTACTTTACTTGTCGGAATAATACCTCTCCTCCGGTGCTCACGATTTCGCCATTGGGTGTCCTCCATTTCACCTACTGTTAAGGTACACTCACCCTTCCTCTTCCTCCCCAAACCCATTCACATACACATCCCTAACCCCTCAATCTTACACAGAAAGCTCTCGGTATTAAGCTCCCAAACCCTGCGCCGACTACCTTAGAGGACCCAAGCGCCATCCCAACTCCTATACCTCACTCTCTCCACATTCACAATAATCATTTCAATATCCAGCTTATTGGTGCCAGTTCAAACACCCCCCTATGCAGTGGAGACGGTATTGGTGGGGAAGGCAGCAGAGTACCACAAGTAGGGGAATCGCTTACGCCAAGAAGACCCGAGCGGGCAGCCACTTGTCCCCCCCCATTGAGACTAGCCATGGGAGTTGGAGATGCTAGATGTTCTGTAAGTAAAAGCTTATCCAGCACACCACATCCGTATCTGTTACTGCACATACCTGATATCTCTGTTTCCCTTGCTATTGCTAACTTTTTTTTGTGAAACAGCTGGAGTAAATCTTTCCTCTATGGCTGTTTATGGGCTTGTTGTTTTCTATCTCGGGATGTTCTACTGAAGCTTGAGGGTAGGGCGTGATTAGCAGAGGCCCCCTCCCCACCGCGGTGGGCTCTTTGTTTCTTTCTTTTTTCTAATCAGAGCAGAGTTTCTTCTTTCTCTTTCTCTAAACAGAGTAGACGTAGGTATAGTCTGCACTGGCTTTAATCAATAATATACCCTTCCAATATCTCTATACTTGTTTACGCCTATGTAACAGTACCGCACAAAAAAAGACCACGCCTCCAAAACCAATCCTTCAGCCAACCCAGTCGCGAACACACAACTTCAACAGCGACTCCCCCGAATCCTAGGGCAAGAGGCGGATCTCTTCGTTCCCCAAATTCAAAAAGGGCTAACAGGAAGAAAACCCTCATAAATTCATTTCCGGACAAAACATTACAAACACCACTTATATCCTTTTGCGTGACAAGGGGGATACGAACTTCCAATTTCATATATCTCAAAATACACCCAACCTTACCCGACTCATCACTCACGAATATCTCCCCACTAGACCATACTACCGGTGTCCTTATAGTACTGCACGCTCCCGCACTAGCACCGATTAACCTCCCCAACCACATGAAACCCCTCCCTCCCCCTTATGCACACTCTTATATACTAATATCGACAGCGCCCCAGAGTCCCCACTGATTACTGCAGGTGTTAATGGCACAGTACTTATCGAGCCCACCACAATTAGAAAACGGTCCTGAAGGGCTAGCCCTGTGGGGGAAGTCTTGGCTCAACATGAAATGCTTCAGTATTCCTTACTGTAGCCCTGGAAGTTGTTTCATTTGCGATAATATTAAAAGAGTGTGCAGGTTACTAATTGAAGGATGGGCGAGGTGGGGGTTGGATGGAGAAGTATCTTTGACAGCCCTTAACAGTTCCCGGCTGTCCCCCCCTATCCTAAAAACACCTGTCTCGCCCTGTAGGGCCCACCGTCCGGCCCAAGGACGGACTGCAGATAGCCATTCCGTCCCGCCCAGGGCTCTTGGCAATCCCCCTGGACGGTTGTGAACACTGCTGGAGAATACCCAAGCCTACCGTATTCCGTCTGAGATGGTCGTTCTGATGACAATTAGGTTGGAAGGAGGGCTTCTCAGAATAGCTAGTGGTAGGTCTGGGAGTAGGGAAAGGTCAGAATTCGGAAAGGGTTTTGAGCGGGGGTCGCTCGCTCATTGCATCACTTGGGGGAGAGAGTCTCTACTTCCAACTGGTGGTTTCACAGAAGTTGAAGAAATCATCAAAGGTCGAAGTATTGGGTACCGGCAGCGCGTATGAAGCTCTAGGAGATGAGCACCGCGGGTAAGCATGGTGGGATTCTAATATACGAGCGGTCATCTCGCGGCTATCACCTCACGTGTCGAGAAGGTTCGGTCCGGCTTGTGCCGAGAACTTGAGAGGCACAATGCCACATAAGGTGGAATACTGAATACTCTCTAGAAATACAGAACACACCCCAACCCAGCCAATAACCAAAACCACCCTTCTGCGATGGTACAGTACTATTAGTGTCGCTCTGGCGGCGCAGTCTTACGTTCAACCGTATGACGCCCATGAGTACACAAAGTACCACTTCTGTTTAAACTTACAGAGAATCTCTCACTAAAAATATCCAGAAAGCAAATAAAGTCCCCATTGAAGCTTACCAAAAACTCAGGAAGAGATACTCCATCATTCACATTGAGATTCCGAATCCCAGCTTCTGGTCTGATAAGTATTTGTTCCCAAGTTGATATTCCATGAAATACCTAGCTAGTTGAGTAGTTAACATGTCAAGAACCAATTAACCCCCGTCGCAATTAGCTGGAGCCCAGGAGTTCAATTCAAGCTTACAATGAGTTATCATTGAACGATCTATCATGTAGGGCAGGGGAATTAAGAGTCCTGCCTTATGGGAACTAGCAGATTGGAGAACCTAGCCTTTTTCAATAAGGTTATATGGCTTATCAATAGTGCTACGTGGTAGAATCCAACTCTAAACATAATGTTCCTAATCGTCGGAGGGGAGACTGCTAAGAGCCCTGGACGGGTCGGGGATATTAAGGAACGACGGGGGACGGCGGGGGACCGCCCGAGACGGCACGAGTGATGTCTCATGATGCAAGAATGACTTGTTCGGAGGTGTATGATTTCAACTTGGGCTAGTATTGGAGGCCAGGACTATGGTCCCTTACAGTCGGTCCTCACCCCCCCGAACGTAGTGCCTCCTAGCACCCCCTTAGCAAGCTAGAGCAACTAAGCCCCGATTATATAAGCCCTCCAACAAGCTTCATTCCTCCTTTGTTTACCTGCGAGAGCGGGCCCACCCACCGAAAAGCAGCTGAACAAACCCATAGACATCCACCCCGACTTTCCTGCCCGCCTACCCCCACCAGAAAATAGCCCAACAGAAGGACTCGTTTAATCAACACCATCATCCACGATCACTCGACCGACTGTATTACCGCAAAAATCGAAATAATTAGGAATTGCGCTAGGACGTTGGAGTTGCCCCTCCTAGTAAGGTCCGTTGGGGGTTTTCTTTTTCCTCGTCTCAAGCGAGGGCTAAAAGACAGGCTTCCCCCTGTGTTTCCTCCCCCCAACCCAAAGGGAACATTCTGGGCGTCGTAGAGTCAGGCCCAATTATTTCGGTTTTTACGGCATGTGTGTTTGCGCCGGAGGTCACGCAGAAGAAACCTGAGTCGAAGGGTAAAATAATGGGACCGTTATTGATGAAAGAAAGAAAGAGAAAGAGAAAGAGTTGTTGTCTTACTTGCTCGTCTATAGACGCGCCCGTGACTGCCCTACTTATAACAATCTGCAGCATAAATATACGTCAATACGACTCCCGTAATTTCCATGATCCTCACGTCCCAAGCCGCCCGGCAACAATCCGAACACATCCGCACCTACCACCGTATTCAAGTAGAGCCTCCGACAGTTTATATACGGCACAACACAATACAATACGGCACTGTAACTTAAGTTACTAGAGGTCTGCTAGATGTGATTTTCAGAGCCAGTGCGGGAACAACACTATAGAGAATAAAGGAGATGCAGGAGGGGGGAGGATGGCACGTGCTACCCAGAGGAGGAAAGGAGGCTCAATTTAGGCTTTGAAACCTCGGGAATCGCCTATAAGAATATACTGGGATTTTGCTAAAGCAGTACCCCCCCTAAACACAATCCACTTCATAATATGCTAAGTTAATTACCAAACCTCATCTTCAAGTCATATATCTAGCTATCCCCCGATCTCTACCGGTTATTTACCCAAAGTCGGCTTGTTATAAGGGGGATTAATTTGTCAGCACTTTCTGTGACACTAGCTCTTACGGCAAAGACGACATTACCCGGAGTGGGGATTTGAGGTCAGAAATGCCGTTTTCGGGGACAGTATTGTGTCATGCAGCTGCGATTACAGTACGGTCCACAATCTAGTAACGTACAAACCGTATTGTTTGAACACTACGAGGAGTTGGGGTTTGGGCTGTAGATATGGTATTATACGTTGAGAATTAACCGCGCATCAGCGAGGAGGGAGAAACTTTGGCCACAACAACAACTCTCTCCCACCAACCCCACCGTCATCGAAACCAAGTAGAAAAAATCAAAAATGTAAGTACATAGCAGAATACATAGTAGGAATTTATATTTGAGTTAAAGAAAGTTCTTTAGGCGGTGTTGAAAGTGCGGGGATCAAACCCGGCCGGTCCCGCAGCAACTCCACGATTTTCTCATGCCCACTCCATGGCCCACAATAGTGGTGTTAGGCCATATTTATCAGGTATGTTGGGATTGACATCGTTCCGTTCTAGCAGTATCCTCACCACCCCCTCGTGTCCATTCTCGGCAGCAAATGAGAATGGTGTCTGGCCAAACAGGGTGTCAGCTGTGTCGGGGTTGACGTCGTTCCGTCCCAGCAGTATCCTCACGACCCCCTCATGCCCATTCTGCGCAGCAAACAAGAGCGGTATTCGATCATATTCGTTAGATATATCGGGACTGACGTCGCTCCTCTCCAGCAGTCTCTTGATGACCCCCTCACACCAATTCTCGGCGGCAAACGAGAGCGGTGTTTGGCCAAATCCGTCAGGTGTGTTGGGATTGACATCGTTCCGTTGCAGCAGTCTCTTCACGACCCTCTCATGCCCATGCCTAGCAGCAAGCGAGAGCGGCGTTTGGCCATATTTGTCACGTGTGTTGAGACCGACGTCGTTGTGTTGAAGCAGTCTCTTCACGACTCTCTCATCCCCATGCCTAGCAGCTAGCGAGAGCGGTGTTCGGTCAAATTCACTAGCTGTGTCGGGATTGACATCGCTCCTTTGCAGCAGTACTCCTACGACTCCCTCTTGCCCCCTCCTAGCAGCCCAGGCGATTGCTGTGTTACCCTTTACATCAGTTGCCTGCACATCCCACCTGTCCATCTTCAATAAAGCAACCATTATCTCCACACATCCGAAGTATGCAGCGCCATGAAGTCCTGTGAATCCCCTAGGCCTGTCCTCCCAAACACTCATCCCGCGCAATAGCAGTATCTTCGAAGATTTGTGCTGATCGTATCCATCGAGCAGTTTCAATGCAAGCGCCTTCACACATTCAGTCGTTTCTCGCTTGGCATGCGTACCCCAGTGACAAGAAGCATATTCGACAAAAGGGATGGTTGGTGGGACCGAACGAAGAGTAGGCAAAAAGCCCCTAACCTGCCGAAAGTTGAGGTAGGTCAAACAGACCTCCGCAATCGAGTGGGGCTTAAGGAACAAATCGTGGTTATGGGAGAGGTATTCTTGGAGAGTATAGTGAACAAGACGGAGGGTAGACGAGGACTTCTCGACCGTGACAAGCCCAAGACAGCATGTTAGTAGTGTTTCTATCGCAGGGATATTCCAAATATTCAAGCCTGTGGATCCTTCTTCTACTCCAAGAGCGTGACATAACTCATCGACATGTAATGGTCGCTCCGATTACGATATCCACATTAGAACTTCCATTCCGAGTTTTGACTTGCTTCTTTGTTGTGCCTTTATTCGTGACAAGGTTGCAGCATAAGCATCGCCCAGACCCTCCCCTTTAGTCATCTCCTCAAGCTTTTTCCTTCTCTGATGGAGAGTAATCTCACCCAGGATTGCATCAATGTTTAGGGAAATGAGAAGGAAACTAGACACACCGTTAGTGAATAACTTAGGCCTGTATTAGAAATATACTTGACATTCTGACTTACATTTCTGAGATCTTCTCTGGAATGGCTCTCATAATATCGGCCCGTAATTCGCTATTCATTGCTTCTGGAGTAGTATCGCCCCTCATCCTCATCTCCAGATAACCCTTCATGTCGCCTTGGGTAGGACTGACAGGTATCCTAACCGCTTTACGAAAAAATTCCACGATTTCGCCATCGATATGTGGCCTCCCCAGTGAGCAATATTCGCACGTTTGATGATACCCGAACAATTTCTTGCAGTGACTCAAGGAGCTCCCGTCGCTGTTTTGGAGCTGATTCGTCTAATGCGTCGATGCATACAGATATCCTCTGAAGCGATATAGTAGTCATCTTCAGAATTTCTACCATATCGGGAAGTCGGAGACGCCGGCCGCCAAACTCTCTTTTGGCTTTCTGAAAAGCCCCCTGTATATGCTCCGGGATTCCTCCTCTGCTGGCAAGTTGCTTGAGGATGGCGCCCAACATGCTTGTGGTGGACTGTTCTTGCTGGGCAAGGAAATCGCAGTAGAGCCCAACCACAGCAATGTCTTTCCCTGCAGCTTGATCACACAGGCTATCAATCACCAGGGAGCTATTATTCGCTAATTGTCAGTAACGCCTACACAGCCTTCCTCCCAACAGGAGGCCTTCCTACCTAAGATATGTTTTCCCCACCTCCGGATTCCCGTAACAAAACAACACTGGCTCAACCCAACCATCCTCTGCACAACACCATTTTCTAAACTCGTCGGTTTCTAGTACCCAGTTTCCCACGCTATCGAGTCGGTTAGTTTGCACATCCTCGTGCCGTTGCTGCGGTTCGAGTGGCGATAGCCACTGTATAATTTAGTGCCTCTCAGCATCTAGTCCTACATTGATGCTGACAATGTTATTGTAATTCGTCAACGCGTTGAACGAATTGACATTGCCGGACATCTGTGCTAGGGTTAATTATCTGAATTCCTTTTTGGTGAGAGATAGGGAGGGATCGTGTGCGAGAATTTGACTTCTCTAGCGGTTCGAGGGAGTCTCTAGGTTCTGGTGTTGCACAAGTACGCGCTAATCCAATTATCTAAAGAAAGCTCTCGGCTGCGGTCAGCACAACACCGGACTTCGCCTGCACATCATCAGCCTCAACCGTGCCAAGGTTCCTGCCGATTACCGGTATGTGTCGTTATTGTGCGTGGACAAAATTAGCCGAACAATAAGATGCCTGACAACCAAATACTTCCCAGCACCCTGCAGTTCAACCTCACCTAAAGTAATTGCTTTCAACCTCTTTTTGTTTAGGATACTAGGCCTCTTTTCTCTGCAGTCAGGCCAAATACTCTTTTTTTTTTTCTCTTTTTTCGGTTATCAGTACGGTGGGGCCAGTGGAGGAGTGGTGTTGTAATAACCGAAGTTTTTCCTCTTCTTTGATGTTCGGTTAATTTTGTCCACACACAGTAACTGCGCGCAGTTGTCTGTGTAGTTTTCTGACATACCGCAAAAGCTCGCGTTATCCACTATCTCCGCCTAGCCTCTAATCTCCGTCAATCCCCTGCATCAGCACACTATAGGTTTAGTATGACAGGTTAACAGAATTGCGAATACCAGTTAATGAGATCCAACACACTCAACACACTTAAGCTTGACTTTGAAAGGAAAACACTAATCCTTCTTATTGGTTTTTGTCTCTGAGCACGGAGATTGGACGCCTGGCGGAGATAGTGGATAACACGAGTTTTTGCGGTATCACACTTGGCAATAAGGGTGGAGCAAACTAGAGTCTGATGTTTCGGTTGGTGTAAACCTTCCGTTTTTAATACTCTTATTCTGGTAACTATCCCCTGAACTGCCAGCAGCTGCCATTCACGTGGCTTCACCGGATGGGGTTCGGCCGCATCCTCATACAGAATGTATTTTGATCTACGAGGTTATTTCTTGAAGTGCGCACAGGTGACTAAGCAATGTAACCTCGCCTAGTTAGACGATCTCACGTGAATGGCAGCTGCTGGCAGTTCAGAGTATCAGTGTACAACAGCATACTCATCCTATTATCTGAACACGGACACTTTAATAAAGTTAACGTCCTGCCTCTTTTTACTTTTCCAAAGCGCGGGTAGCTTGAGCTTATAAGTTTAGCTTCACCGAGACCAGAGAGTGTTCTCACTCCAAGTACTTGAAAGGCTACAGTGCCCTCCCCTTACTTATCACCTCATAAACACCCCTCTTTCTTCCGGTCGCGCGAGGTATAGATAATGCGTGAAAGACATAAAATCGGCAGGCGCCAGACAGGCGTGGCATAGCCGGGATAAATGCACGATGTCGAAATAAGATCCGTGCGATACCACACTAACTCGACACCTCAGTACCTAGTCAGATCCCACTCCTCAAACTTGCAGTACGAGCACTGTACAGTACATAAACAAGAAACCAATCACTAAACCAACTCAGTTGCTAACACAAACCTCCAACCACGCTTCAGAATCCCCGAAGGGAGAGGTGGATTCCTTCCTTCTTTGAATACAAAAAGGAGCCAAAAAAGAAGAAATCCCTCACAAATTCATTTCTCCGACATAGCATTACAAACCCCACTTTTACCTTTTTCACAACGACAAAAATGAGAACTTCCAATCCATGATATCTCAAATACACCCAGTCTCACTCGACTCATCACCGACAAATCTCCCCACATGACCATACTCTGTATCCTTACAGTACCGTACACTCCCGCGTTGTAACCGATTAACCTCATCAACCACACAAAACCCCCCTCCATCTCTCCTTATAACGTTTCTCATACACTAATATCAGCGGCGTTCCCGAGCCCGCCGATTATCGTAGGTCCTAATGGCACGGTACCTATCAGCCCCACCACCATCATACAATACCCTGAAAGGCCAGCCCTTGGGAGGAAACCTTGGCTTAATATGAAATCCTAGAGGATTCCTAATGGTAGCCACTGAGGTTGTTCCATTCGCAACAATCTTAAGAGTGTGTGCGGCTATTTAGGAGTGATACGTCGGTTGGCGGGTAAGTGGGACAGGGGGGACAGATGGGTAGGGTATCTTCGGCATAAGGAATGGATGGAACTAATGTAACGGAAGATGTGGGGAATCCTATTGGTCGCTCTTTTTTTTTTCAGAATAGATGGGCTTTTGATTGTGGAAGTACATCGGTATATTCTATCGCGTGTTTGTGAGTTACTGAGAGCTCTCCCCGAGTGACACACGCCATACTCTCGACCCCCGGCCAACTACGAAATGTACTTTGCCAGAGTCTCGCAAAGTAATAATAGTCACAACATCTCACTCGGCTATTAGATTACTAGTATTGTCCGTGGGCAAAATTAACAGCGGACCAACGATCGATAGCAATGCAACCCTCCCCACCACCCCACACTTTAAACACTACCTAAAGAACTTTCTCTAGCTCAAATATTAATTTTTACTATGTATTCCACCCTATACTTACATTTTTGCTCTTTTTTCTTAGTTGTAATGATAGTGGGTTGGTGGTGGTGGAGTGTTGTTGTCATGGCCGAAATTTTTCCCTCTTCGTTGATGGGCGGTTAATTTCGTCCACGGACAATATTTAAATGGCTAGTGCGCCCGGCACGCGAAAGCGCAGTTGGGGAGTCACAGGTCTGTGACGCATGTGCGTAAACTCCAAAGGGAAATAACTGGATTGATTTCGAGGGTATGACATATTTCTAAACCTCTCTCCGACAATCACTCGGAGAAGGAATGTTATAGTAATTTCAATTTCACCGCCCTAATCGACTAACTATAGTACTAGGACAAAACGTTTCGTCCGATGCTCGTTTTACACCAAAAGTGCCCATCTCCACCACCCTCTCTCATTGTGCAATGTCTATGAGAATCAACGAAAATTTGTCTTTACATTAGCAAACCTGTAGATAATAGGATGAAATTTACAGAAGCCTTAAATATTACCAAGTGATGGAGAAAAGGTTGTTTAAGTATCTGGTATTGGTTGCCATGTACTTTTTTGTATGGAGCCCTATACAAAAATCTAAGTCACTTTCACACTGGTTGACGCAATGATGAACAATGAAGACAGCTTTGATTCCTTACGCTTCTACTTGTAGAGGTTTGAATAGATAGTCATTCTCTAGCTAATGGAAAGATTTCAAGTGTTTTTATATAAGCAATGTTGAGAATTGTTTGTTTAAAAATGTCCATTTTTGGTGTAAAAAGGGCATCGGACGAAAAGTTTTGTCCCCGTACTTTAACTAGGCAATACCACAAACGACTGATCGAGCAAGAGAGCTCCGCGACTTAGTTTACCAAGATGCTCCGGATTTGATGCTTTCGTTTTGGATAACTGTATACGCTGATTAGTAAAACAAGACATATGAGGGAAAAGAGGGAGATTTACTTATTCCAATAATTATTGGGATCTAGAATAAACGCCATATCCTTCATCCTCCCGTCCGTGAGTCTCTTCTTACAATCAATGTTCAAGTCCCCGAATCTAGCGCAGCCAGCGTCAAGGTCATCGACAGAGATGCAAAAATGCTATAATACCTCCCATTTTAGACATTTTCACCCTTGCAAGCTACAGTAACCAAGCCCTGATTATCCAGGTCCTCCTACAAGGCTAGTTCCTTCTGTTTATCTGCGGGAGCGGGTCGACTCACCGAAATGCTGCTGAACAAACCCATAGCCATCCATCCCGACTTCCTCGTCCATCCATCCCCACCAAAAAGTAACCAACAGAAGGGCTCTTTTTTAAACGGCGATGGCGAAACGGCGAAACGGCGGCTACAAAACGAAACGAAACGCCAAGAGTAAAGCAACACAAAAGATTTCGATCGCCAACGCACAACTGTGGGGAAGCTCTCTCTCATTCACCACGCCTTTAACTAACTAGCCAATGGTAAAGGCAGGAAAGTCTATATATAAACCAGCGAAGTCATCCTATCCATTGACCGCGACGCATATCCATACTTTTCCACGCATATCTCCTTTCCCCCTTTCACGCACTCACTAACAAAAGAAAAAAATAAGCATCACAAAGAACTCCCGTTTTCTATAGCCTCCGCGCTTCTGACTCTGTCATAGTCGCATTGCTTCCGGCGCCGCACCGATGCTTCTCAAGTGCATATCCGAAGCCTTTTTCCGAACGATAAAGGAATAAGCTAGGCGCGATATGCCGAGAGCAGCATCAAAGACTTCCCACACTCCTTCCATTAATCCCATCATACACGATCACTCGACCGCACCCAAGGTTCGGGTGTTGGAGCATCCTTCAATGTCGGGCATGGTTGACCGCAGGATAGACCGCAGGATACTATGTGGCGGTGATGCGGCGGCGAGTGAGGCCATGTGTGCCAAGAAAATTGCGGCGGGGTGTTTCCTGTATAACTAGTTGGGCTCACACCCACCTCTCTTTCTCAATCAACCCTCAGTCGTTTCAACATCGGGTCAGAGGTCACACAGAAGCCGGAGTCAAAGAGTCAAGCAATGGGACCGTATTGATTAAAGAAAGAGAAGGAGTTGCTGCCTTACTTGCTTGTCTATAGACGTTCCCGAAACTACCCTGCTTTTAACAATCATGGCACGAATATTCATCAATCCGACCCCTGCCATTTCCAAGATCTTTATATCCTGAGCCGCCTGGCAACTAGCCAAAGATATCCGCACCTGCCATCACATTGGAGAAATGCTTCCCACAGTTCGAACGGTAAGTTTGTATATAGTGCAACACAATACGATACGGTACTGTAATTTACAGTACCTTACCAGCGACCAGCCAGATGCCATTTACTGATCCAGTGTGGGAACAACCCTGTAGGACACAAGGAGATGTAGGAAGGGGAGAGGGTTCGCATATGGTACCCAAAGAAAAAGAAGATAACCACAGTTTAGGCTTTGAAATACCCAATCAGCCTAGGGAATTGTGGATAAGAATACAGTAGGTTGGACTAGACTCTTACCTAGTAATACAATACCCTCCTGCGCACAATCCATCCCATATGCTGCCAAGCCTCATCTTCAAGTCATATGTCTAGCCATCGCACAATCTCTGCTGGTTCGCTACTTAAAATCCACTTGCTATAAGAGGGATTAATTTGTCCGCCGCACTAGCTCGTATGGCAAAGACGACATTACCCGGCGTGGCGATTTGAGGTCACAAATACCGTTTTCGGGTATTGTGCCTTGTGGCTGTGATTTACGGTACGGTCTACACCCCAGTAACGTACAAGCCGTATTATTTGAACACTACAAGGAATTAGGGTTAGAGATGTAGACGTATAGTATGTCATGTAATTGAGAGAATCATAACACAATATTATCGTATTGGCATATCAACCTTTAGTTTTAGGGCTTAAATGATGCCCTTATTCATGATGCTCTACTCCTGTAGCAGGGATCTTACGCATGGCACCAAGCTACCTGTTCAAGAGAGTTCTTAACCTAGTCTCCCACTCTTAAAGTGCCCCTCCTATTAAGCTCCTGATACATATCGAAAAGCCCCTTCAATGCATTTCGCGGAGCTGGGGTTTACGCAGTGTTCCCAACGGGCCTGGCCGGGCCGCCTCTTAAATTAATTGTAGAAAGGAATAGAGGGTGCGGAAGTTGAAAGAGGTGGGGGAATCAAGATACCCTCAAAGCCATCTGTTCTCAATGCTAATCACGCGGCCTATAGGCGCCTATCAGGCCCGATAGGCTTTGGTAGGCTAATCAAATTCTGCTTATATCGGCCTAGGCTATATCTAGAGCGGCCTAGCCTAGCCTAGCCTACAGCCTATAGGCCGGCCTATGAGTGGCCTGGCCCGTTGGGAACACTGGGTTTACGAAGTCGGCGTGTAAGGGTGAGCGGAAAGGGTAGATTGAGCGGCGAGGGTACGGTGTATTGTAACTTGTGATGTAACACAGATGTTCAAAAAAAGGATAGCGGAAGCAAAGAACTAGATGTCTTTAGTATTAATAAGAGGAAACGTTTATCTCAAATAGGCGAGTAGCGAAGGACGGATAGCATGAAGAAAGAAGAAAAGGGGGAGAGGTAAGAGGGAAAATAGACCGAACTCTATAAATCACGCATCACAAACTCTTGTCCGTTGATTCCAGTGCGCACCTACTCTCATGTATAGGATGCGTCTGTATGTAACCCGTACCAACTACATTTATGAAGCCTCCATCCACCTCCTATCATACAACACAGCTGCTTTCTAAATTATACAATAATACAAGTATGTGGGGAGATGATCATAGAGAGGCATGGAATAACTTAACTCAACGGGTATGGGAAAAAAAGGCAGATCAAAAAGACGCATATATGGCGAAAGGGGAAGAGAAAAGTGACAATGGGCTACTAATGCATACAAAATCAGTTAAATAAAACCCAACCCACAAAGCAATGGGTGCAGAGGGCAATGAAATAACGAGAAACCCCAGGCGAATGATCCAATCCGGAGGGTTGGTATCTGCGGTGACTGATTAGTCCGCTTGTAGAGAACTATCTTTAGCGGGCTTTGGATGTTTCAAGTCACTTCCATTCCCGGGGTGTGTGTCTGGTAGGTCGAGGGAGAAGAGCCGGGTTTGATATTAGGTGTCAGAACCTGCGGGTCCTTTTGAAAGGGGGTTCAGATAGCTGGGGCGGCTCGGGGGGGGGGAACTCTAATTGTTGCACGCTGGCCACATATCTAGGGATCAAACCCGGCCGGTCCCGCAGCAACTCCACGATTTTCTCATGCCCATTCTCCATGGCCCACAATAGTTAGGCCATATTTATCAGGTATGTTGGGATTGACGTCGTTCCGTCCGAGCAGCGCCCTCACGACACCCTCGTGCCCATTCTCGGCAGCAAACGAGAATGGTGTTTGGCGAAATAGGGTGTCAGCTGTGTTGGGATTGACGTCGTTCCGTTTCAGCAGCATCCTCACGACCCGCTCGTGCCCATTCCCGGCCGCAAACGAGAGCGGCGTTCGGCCATATTCGTTAGTTGTGCTGGGATCGACATCGTCCCGTTCTAGCAGTGCCCTCACAACCCCTTTATGCCCATTTTCGGCAGCAAACGAGAGCGGTGTTCGGCCATATTCGTTAGATGTGTTAGGGTTAACATCGTTCCGTTCTAGCAGTATCCGCATGATCCCCCCATGCCTATTCTGCGCAGCCCACAAGAGCGGTGTTAGGCCACATTTATCAGGTGTGTCGGGATTCACATCATTCAGCCCCAGCAGCATCCTCACAATCTCCTCGTGCCCATTCTTGGCGGCAAGCGAGAGCGGTGTCTGGCCATATTCATTAGATGTGTCGGGATTGATGTCGCTCCGTTCCAGCAGTATCCTCACAATCCCCTCATGCCCATTCTCGGCAGCAAACGAGAGCGGCGTTCGACCATATTTGTCAGGTGTGTCGGGATTGACGTCGTTCCGTCCCAGCAGTGTCCTCACCACCCCCTCATACCCATTCTTAGCAGCCCACAAGAGCGGTGTTAGGCCATATTTATCAACAGTGTCGGGATTGACGTCGCTCCGTTCCAGCAGTGTCCTCACGACCCCCTCATACCCATTCTCGGCGGCAAACGAGAGCGGTGTTCGGCCATATTTGTTGGATGTGTTGGGATTAACGTCGTTCCGTTCTAGTAGTGTCCACATGATCCCCCTATGCCGATTCTGCGCAGCCCACAAGAGCGGTGTTAGGTCATATTTGTCAGCTGTGTCAGGATTGACGTTCCGTTCTAGTAGTATCCTCACTATCCCCTCAAACCCATTCTCGGCAGCAAACGAGAGCGGTGTTCGGCCATATTCGTTGGATGCGTTAGGATTAACGTCGTTCCGTTCTAGTAGTGTCCACATGATTCCCCTATGCCGGTTCTGCGCAGCCCACAAGAGCGGTGTTAGGCCATATTTATCAGCTGTGTCGGGATTGACGTCGTTCCGTTCTAGTAGTATCCTCACTATCCCCTCAGACCCATTCTCGGCAGCAAACGAGAGCGGTGTTCGACCACATTTATCAGGCGTGTCGGGATTGACGTCGTCCAGTCCTAGCAGCATCCTCACGATCCGCTCGTGCCCATTCCTGGCCACAAGCGAGAGCGGTGTTCGGCCATATTCGTTAGATGTGTCGGGATTGACGTCGTTCCGTTCAAGCAGTATCCTCACCACCCCCTCATGCCCATTTTTGGCAGCATACAAGAGCGGTGTTCGGCCATATTTATCAGCCGTGTCAGGATTGATGTCTCTCTTTTCCAGGAGTATCGTCACCACCCCCTCACGCCCATTCTCGGCAACAAACGAGAGCGGTGTTCGGCCACATTCGTCGGATGTGTTGGGATTGACGTCGTTCCGTTCCAGCAGTATCTGCATGACCCCCTCATACCCACTCCGCGCAGCCCACAAGAGCGGTGTTAGGCCATACCTACCAGGTGTGTTGGGATTAACGTCGCTCCGCTCCAGCAGTGCCCCCACAATCCCCTCATAACTATTCTCGGTAGCAAACGAGAGCGGTGTTTGGCCATACTTGTTAGATTTGTTAGGATTGACGTCGTTTCGTTCCAGCAATATCCTCACGATCCCCTCGCGCCCATTCTCGACAGCAAGCGAGAGCGGTGTTTGGCCACCATCGTTAGCTGTGTCGGGATTGACGTCGCTTCTTTCCACCAGTATCCTCACAACCCCTTCATGCCCTCTCCTAGCAGCCCAGGCGATTGCTGTGTTACCTTTCACATCAGTTGCCTGCACATTCCACTTATTCATCTCCAATAAAGCAGCCATTATCTCCACACATCCGAAGTATGCGGCGCCATGAAGTCCTGTGAATCTCCTAGGCCTGCCTTCCCAATCACAAGGCTGCTCCCAAAATCCCACCCTATACAATAATAGTATCTTCGAAGATATGTGCTTATCGTATTCATCGAGTACTTTCAATGCAAGCGCCTTCACATTTTCACTCATTTCTCGCTTGGCATGTGTACCCCAGTAACAAGAAGCATATGCGACAAAAGGGATGGTTGGTGGGACGGAACGAACAGTAGGTGAAAAGTCCCTAACCTGCCGAAAGTTGAGGTAGGTCAAACAGACCTCTGCAATCATAGAGTGGGGCTTAACGAACAAGTTGAGGTTATGGGAGAGGTATTCTTGCAAAGTATAGTGAATAAGGCGGAGTGTAGACGAGGATCCCTCGACTACGACAAGTCCCAGAGAGCATGTTAATAGTGTTTCTATTGCAGGAATATTCCGAATATTCAAGTCGGTAGATCCTTCTTCTACCCCAAGGGCGTGGCATAACTCATCGACATGTAATGGTCGCTCCGAATGCGATACCCACATTAGAGCCTCCAGGCCAAGTTTTGACCTGCTTCTTTGCTGTGCCTTGATTCGTGATATGGTTGCCGCATAAGCATTGCCCAGACCCTCCCCTCTGGTCATCTCATCAAGCTTTTTCCTCCTCTGATGGAGAGTAATCTCGCCCAGGATTGCATCAATGTTCATAGAAACAAGAAGGAAACTAGACATCGCCGTTAGTAAAAAACAACTTAGACTTGAATTAGAAATGTGCTCGATTTTCTGACTCACATTCCTGAGATCTTCTCTGGAATGACTCTCATAATATCCGCCCGCAATTCGGCATCCATTGCTTTGGGAGTAGTGTCACGTCTCAGCCTCATCTCCAGATAACTCTTAATATCGCCCTGGGTAGGGCTAACAGGTATCCTAACCGCCTTGCTAAAAAACTCCGCAATTTCGTCGTCGATATGGGGCCTCCCAGTGAGCAATATTCGCATGTTTGGTGATGCCCGAACAATTTCTTGTAGTGATTCAAGGAGCTCCCGTCGGTGTTTCAGAGCCGATTCATCCAATGCGTCGATACATACAAATATCCGCTGTAGCGATGTAATTGTTTTCTTCAGAATCTCCACCATATTGGAAAGCCGGAGACGCCGGCCGCCAAATTCCCTTTTACTCTTCTCAAAAGCCTCCCGTATGTGCTCCAGGATTCCTCCTCCTCTGTTGGCAAGTTGCTTGAGGATGGCGCCCAGCATGGCTGTGGTGGACTGTTCCTGCTGGGCAAGGAAATCGCAGTAGATTCCCACCACCGCAATATCTTTCCCCGCAGCCTGATCACACAGGCTATCAATCACCAGGGAGCTATTATTCGCCAATTGTCAGTGGCGTCTGCATTGCCTTTCTCTCAACAGGAGGCCTTCCCACTTAACATATGTTTTGCCCACCCCCGGATTCCCGTAACAAAACAACACTTGCTCAACGCAACCATCTTCCGTATCGCACCATTTTCTAAACTCATTGGTTTCTAGTACCCAGCTTCCCACACTATCGAGTCGGTCAGTTTGTACACCCTCGTGCCGCTGCTGCGGCTCGAGTGGCGATAGCCACTGCAGAATTTGCTGCCTCTCAGCGTCTGGTCCTGCATTGATGTTGACAATGTTATTGCAGTTCGTCAACGCGTTGAACGAGTTGACGTTGCCGATGGCCTGCTGGCGTCCGGACAACATCTGCGCTAGAGTTAATTATCCAAATTCCTCTTTTAGTGAGAGATAAGGAGGGATCGTGTGAAAGGAGAATTTGACTTCTCTCGGGGTTCGAGGGAGTCTCTAGGATCTGAAGGGAGAGGAGGCGGCAACTTATAAGGTTCTGGCGTTGCACAAGTAACTTATGTGTTGGTCCAATTATTATCTGTAGCGGTAAAAAAGCTCTCAACTGCTGCGCAGCACCGGACACTGCCTGCAGACTATCAGCCTTGGATCTCAGCGAACAGAAATGATCAAACGTTTGAGAGAAAAACATCGCTTCCTTGTACTCCACTCGGCACCGCCACCGGTAATTCATAGTGCGCGGATAAGGACAAAAAAATCGGGAAAAAATAATTTTTGTCTTTATAGAGATTCGTATGGGATCGGCTGAAATAGTTTTCCGATTTTTTCGTCCCCACCCAAGCAAAGCAGAGCGGAGTACAGTATCAGTCAGTAGCTTACCGACCTACAACACTCGTACAGTAGCATGCTCACCGTACCGGCATTATCCGAACACAGGCACTTTAACAAAGTTAGCGTCCTGCCTTTTTTTACTTTTCCAAAGCGCGGGTAGCTTGAGCTTATACAGCCCAGCCCCCAGTATTGTAGACTACTCATCGAAACCAGGGGGGTGCTCCCACTCCCCCATTTATTGCCGCGCTCTTTTTTTTTTCCCCCAGCCACGCGAGGTACAGATAATGCCCACTGAAAGACACAAGATCGGCAGACACAGACACAGCCAAGATAAACGCACGATGTCGAAATAAGATCCGTGCAATACCATATTTACTGACTTAGCACCTCAGCATTTTGTCCGATCTCTCTCCTCAAACTCGTCGATAGCACATAACCAAGCAACGAATCATTAAACCAACCTAACTTAGCAGCTAACACAAAACTCCAATCACCTCCAGAATCCCCAAGGCAAAAGCTGTATTCGTCCGTTCCTCAAATACAACAAAAGAACCCAAAACAATAGTCCTCATACATTTCCCTCTTCAACTTATATAACATTACAAACACAACTTACGCCCTTTTGCACAACGAAGACGAGAGGGAAAACTTCCAACCAAGGTTCTTGAATATACTCAACCTTACCCGACACATCACCGATAAATATATCCCTATAGTTTACCATGTGTGTGAGAGTTACTAAGAGCCCGACTGGAGCCATGCACGCTATACCCCCGAGCACCGACCACCAAATGCAGTCTGCCGGACTCCGGCGAAGTAATAGTAATCACAACATCTCACTCGGCCGCTAGATTGCTAGTATTTAAATGGCTTATGCGGGCGGCACCCGAAAGCGCAGTGCGAGAGCCACGGACCTGCGATCCAAGTGCACAAACATCAAAGGTAATAACTAGGCCAATCTAGAGGGCATGAACATATTTCTAAACCTCTCTCCGACAATCACTTGGAGAAGGAACGTCATAATAATTTCAATTTCACCGCCACAATCGACTGACTAGCTAGGTACTACCACAAACGATCGATGGATAAGAGAGCTGGGCGACTTAATTTACCAGGACACTCTGGATTTGATGCTCTCGTTTTGGATAACTCTATACGCTAGTTAGTAAAACAGGATTCAGGGGAAGTAGAGGAAGATTTACTCAATCCAATAATTATCGGGATCCTGAATAAACGCCACATCCTTCATCCTCCCGTCTGTGAGCCTCTTCTTCCAATTAATATTCAAGCCCTCGAACCTAGCGCAGGCAGCGTCGAGATCGTCGACAGAGATGCAAAGATGCTACGCCTCATTTTAGCCCACACCCTTGCCTTCTCCACACACCGCCAGAGAGAGAACTAACCCCAAATCCCTGCGGCTCCTCATTCCCATTATGATACTTGAACCCCTCATCCTTCTCAGTGCCGTAATTCCACGTAAGTTCCACGAGCCCCTCCCTATCCACCAGGGGATTCCCCTCACCCCTATAATCCCTCTCCTCCCCCTCTCGCGCGTAGCCCAAAAAGTAAAGATTGAATCTAGCCTCGGGCTGCTCGATCGTCCTGAGGAGACTCATTCCCAGCACGGAGCGGTAGAATTGCATGGACTTTTCCACATCCTTTACGCGAAGCATTGTGTGGTTGAAGCGGTAGACGTCCAGATTAGTGGAGGCGGATGCGGGATCCGATTGCTTTTGGCCGATGATCTCGACCCAGTACCCATCTGGGTCTAGCGCGAAGGCTATATGTTTCATGCGCCCATCTGAGAGGCGTTTTTGGAAGGGGACGTTGTTGGATTCGAGCTTTTCGCAAGCCTTTTCGAGGTGGTCAACAGAGATGCAGCTGTTAATCGAGTTAGCTCAATCACATATTAAGACTCGTTCATGGTACGCCAAACTTACATATGTCCGAACCGTACACAAGCGCACTAGTCAGCCTGCACCCAACCAGCCAAACCAAGTAATCAAGAAGAAAAGAAACATATCTCTATGCGGCTCCACATTCCCAGTATTAACCTTGTAATTGTCGTCATTCTCCGTCCCATCTATCCCACCATCAGCCACAACTAAAAATAAAAATAAAAGCAGAAAATAGCACTACAATTATGTGTAAGCTCCAGAATCCCCTCCCGATTCGTCCACTGTCTGCCAGCGCTCTCAGCGCCCGGGCTATCGAAGGCGAGGAAATAGAGGGAAAACTTGGACTCTTCAAAGTCCAACTTGCGGATGAGCTTCATGCCAAAGTTGTTTTGGTAGTATTCCACTAAGTAGGTTGCTTTGTCAGCGCCCGCATTCTGTATGTTACGGAGAGGGATATCAATACGGACCGCTCCTCTTGGGATCTTTCACCCGAAGCCTAACAAACTCCCCCTATCAGTAACTGCAGTATACAGCTAAATAAAGGGGGGGGGACAGGTACATGGTATGGTTCATCTTGTACAAAGACGTATTTGTCGCCATGGAGATGGTTCGATATTGGTATCTGATCAGAGGCTTTAGCGAATTGAACGCACTCCTGAGCATAACGAGCGTGTAATACTCTTTATGAGAGGTTGAATTGTTCTTTGTGTTGCAAAATACGGTGCGGGGTTGGGACGGAGACCTAATCCTTACAACAAACGTCATTTTAAGCAGGCACCATGAAAACTACCTGTGACGCCATTACTAACCCCAAGAATCTAATCTATGCCTACTCGAGTAACCCATATCACCCAGTAGTAAATTTACTAGATGCCAGCAGGTTGGCAATGCCCCGAATGCATGGTCTAACAGTACAAGTATTCTAGCATCGCGAGATTCTGACACTGTGAGTGCAAGTACAGAAGGAAGATACCATGATAATCTAGAACAATACTATCTATTCTGAGATCAAGGGAATTGGCAAGTTTTTCGGTATTATAAATTACCTAAACACCTCTCGCAGTGGTGGGTAGCACAGCCCAGACACCTAACCATTTTTACGAACCTCTTCGAGTAACTTTTTTGTATTCCCCCAGGCGACCCCTCTGCAAACATTCGGGGCACTGGGAGAAGTCTTTCATTCCCAAAATACGGTACAATACGGTACAATACGGTAGAGTGCGCTACCCACAACCAACGAAACGAGTATGATACCTTTCAAACACGCCCCAACCGACAGAAACGCTATCGGATCTAGCCCTATCCAAACGCTCCACCGAAAGAATTTGTATATGAATTGGCATAAAAAAAAAGGATTACAGCATAACAACACCAACGCCGCTACCTCTCTCCTGGTCGATATTCTTCTTATCATCAATTCCCCCATTGATGAACGAGGTTCTCCAGTTGAAGAGGTAGTAATGCAGCGATCCATCGCCAGCTCCAAACTTTTGTTCTTCAAGAAAGAGGGCATTATCGAGCAAGGTGAGAGCATTGAAGACATCAAAATCAAGCTACCCACATATTAGCAGAGCCCACACTTAATGAAAGAAAAAATGTCGTACCTTCTTAGCCAGGATAAGAGCGTCGTGCATCAGTGCATTTAAGCGAACCTTAAGCTCTTTCTTAGCATCAGGAGACTTGCTGAAAGCGGTCTCAGAAGCATAATAAAAGAGGTACGCAGCACGAATAGTCTCCTTCTTCCCAATGACGGAGGACTCGAGCAAGTAAAAGGAGAAAAAATCGGTGACCTTTCCTTCCTCCTGCATAAAAGTCAGCTCCGTTCCTATCAAAAGCAACGGGAAGCCCCACCTCAACGACATAGGTCCAAACAATCCTTTCGTCATACTTTGACCCTCCATTCAACAGCCAGTGCTCAACCTCCTCAACTGTAAATTTGGGCACTATGTCAAACCTCCCCATATACCTCGTGAATAAATCGTGTACGGCGTCCAAGTCTTTCGCCTCCATTTCCCTCAAACCCTTAGTTGCAGTATTCGCAGGTAAAGCATACTTAGTAACCTGCTTAGCCTTCGTACTAGTGGATGGTAGAGGCGAAAACCCAGTCTCGTACAACTTGAGCCAATCCAAACTGCGATGGAAATATCTGCAAGTACTAATCGGCCTCGGCAGCACAACACCGACAGTGTAGATAGCATTCCATACGCTCTCAAGATTGCATCTTCGAGTGACCTCCTTGATCAACACGGGTGCAAGACGCTTACCCCTGAGCTTCTTGTGAATACATAAGAAGTTAATTTCCGAGCATTGGAGGACGTGCTCTCGGACTCTCAGGGTGACAGGGATACCGGATATGAACGCCACAAGCTTCTTTGTACTCGTCACACGCACACCGACATGCCAGTTCTTGATCCAACCCGGAGCCTTCAGTGCCCAATGCAGGAACGACGCAGAGTAGTTGAATCGGAACATGGCTTCGTTATCCTCAACATAGTGATGGCTGAGTAACTCGTAGACCTCCCGGACCTATTTCACCATAAGAACCCCAAACAAACCTTAAAAGAGAAAATGGAATAAAAAACCTGTTGGTCATCCGTAAGATCGACAGTATCCCATTCGAACCCCTCAATCAATTCAGCACCCACAGTCTTGACCCTTGCAAGATCATTCTCCCTTAGCGGACCATCCGACAACGGCTCGTCCTCACCTACACACCCAATCAGCACCCCCAATTCCAACCGTTACCGGTATTAAGGAAAGCCGTAGAAAAACAAACCAAACTTCGGAACCGGCTGCGTATTCCAAAACTTGTAAGAAGCCATGTCCTTCTGATTCTTCCCTCCGGTAGACTACGCCACAACAGATTTCAGTCAGCAATTACCCTCCTCACCCCCTCTTCTCGAAGCCATTATGAAAGCAACAAACATACCATCCCAGTAAGGATATCCTGCAAATTCATCCCTTTCATCATCTCCTCAATCTTCTTCGGCTCCATACCCTGCATCTCCCCAGCAAGACTTGGATTCGCCTTGAGCAGTTGCTCGACCAACGCGCCAGAAATGTTGTTTAATTCTCCCTCTCCCCTCTTGGCCTTTCCCTTCCCCTTCTTGGAGGCCTCGGGTTTCGATTCTTCGGACATTCTGGTGTGTTTGTCCGTTTGGTCGTTTGTTTAACTTATCTACCGGAAGAGTAGCAGATGAACGAGTTCGAAGAATTTTGATTGGCGGGGTTTTCTTTCCAAGAAAATTGCTTGGCTGCTGGCACAAGAACAAAAGTGCAGCGCGGTTGGGCGGTCAGTGGAGAAAGAAAGAAAGCGGGGGGAGAAATTTCGGAATAGAAGAAACCGGACGGAAGTGAGGGTAAGGGATGTATGAAACAAGGCGGGGAGGGTTGAGGAAAAGAGATGGAAGAGATGAGGTGGGGTCATGAGCCTCAACCATGGTAGCCTGCTACCCATCGGGCCATTCACAGCCCCTCGATACAGTATTCCACGGCATAGCGAGTCACGGGATAGCGAGAATTCCCATACAAATAACCCCTGTCCTATCCCATAACCCGTCGAGACATTCCGGTCCAGTTTAAAATCTGTAACACTAGCCTATTGAGGAATAGCCTTGAATACCTTCCTGACCTCAGCTCATCCAGCGATAACACGGCCAGGAGAGAACCTCCCGGTCAATATCAAAATGCCACCAAAGCGGAAAGCTCTTGCTGATTTACCAATCAATAAAACCAACTCCACGAGTAGTTCAACCAATCCTGATAATGTTAACCCTTTGAAGAGGCAACGAACACTGCAAAAGCAAGCTGTCAGCCCGCCCGGGCTGATAGCTCCTTCCATCATTCCACAAGAAAAAAAGTCATGGTTCAAGCAGCGTACCGATGCCCAGTCACTCCCCTCTCTTCCTCAATTCCAGCCCTTCCATTCGGAATACCCCGAGCACTCTTCAAAGGTATAATCCTTCCAGTACATAGAGTGTAGTTGAAAAAACTGAATCCCAAAGTAGGCGCTGCTGCCAATCGATTGCAAGCATGATCCATATGCCTTGTTTTCTCTCTTTTTTACCGATAAAGTTTTTGCGGAGCTTGCTGTCAATACGAACAAGTATGCGAAGCAGAAAAGAGGAGGAGGAAGAGGAGGAAGAGGAGTAAAGAAGACTGGGCAGCAAGGGAAGTCGGCCTTTAAAAAGGGAGGTCAAGAATCCAGGAAATGGGTAGCAACTTCGGCAAGTGAGCTGAAAATCTGGTTTGGATTGATAATTAAGATGGGCCTCCACCGAGAGCCATGTATTGCTCTTCATTGGTCAAAAGAGGCAAGGAATGGCTGGCGAAAGACCTCACCTCGTCCAGTATTACGCCAACGTTATCTCTCATCACCTCGCCGTTATAAAGTCCCGAAGAATGTTATGTCTCTTACCCGATATGAGCAGATCAAACGCTATTTCCACGTTTCCGATCCTACAATTGAGCTCGATCAAAAACACTGGTATGAAAAGCTCAACCCGTTGGCAGATCAACTCAGCAAGAGCTTTCAACAATACTTTCTTCCTGGGACAAAGGTGGCAATAGATGAGATGATGGTGAGGTTCTGTGGGCGTAGTCTACATACCTTAAATGTTAAAAACAAGCCAATCAAGCAGGGTTATAAAATATTTGCACTCTGCTCTCATGGCTACACATATGGGTTTCTCTGGTATTCAGTCTCACAAGGCATCGCAGAACTAGTGAAGCTGGATGACCTAACCCCAACTGCCTCAGGTGTTTTTCAGCTTGCTAAGCTTTTACCCAAGAGAAAGAGGTGGAATTTAGTCTTAGATAATTACTTTACTAATGTACCTCTTTTTGAAGAGTTACTTAAGATTGGTATTGGGGCAGCAGGCACTACAAGAGTCGACGCACAAGGCTTTCCACCTTGTTTGAAAATTGAAAAGGCAGAAGCAAAAAAGGTCCTACCATGGGGCTACTTGAGTGGCGCAGTGGTAGAAAATACCTGCTGTCTAGTCTGGCAGGATAACAACTCTGTCCTCTTTATGACTACCTATCACGAGATTGCTAGCACAGTGGAGCGAATTCGCCGTCGGCCCAAAAAAACAAGCACAAATGCAGCAATGGTGCGTAGAATCTTCGGTGATGAGCCCCGGAAGGCACTACCCATTCCCGCCTTTATCAACGACTACAACTATCATATGGGAAGTGTGGACATAGCCAATCAGCTGCGTAGCTATTACTGTACCCAACAGCGAGCTTCCCGCAATTGGTATCCTCTGTTTTATTGGCTTTTAGATACATCTATTATTAATTCCTATCGCCTGCTCAAAACTCTCTACCCTCATCATAAGGCTCGAAGTCAGCACTATCTCTTCCGCGAACGGCTGGCCAACAGTCTTATTGATATTGGCCTAGCGGAGTCTTTAGAAATGGTTGAGCCTTTAGTACCGCTTTGCTCTTCCACTCCTGCCACACCACTGACCCCGAGCCGAAACCACACCTTCATACCTCCTCTCTTACCTCCCTTTCCTCAATCTCACCAATCTCCTACACCCAGCCAACCACCTCAACCTCCAGCAGAGCGTATACTCTATATTTCCGCCCGGTCAAAACCACCTCTACTGGTCAACTTCCCTCCTCTGCCGAGTCACTTTCATGCCCAACAGCCAACCTATACCCGGTGTGCATTATGTAGATGGAAAAAAGTAACCGGAGGTGGCTTAAAGGTTCGGTCAGTAAATAAACGCTGTCGGGAGTGTAATCTTTCCCTATGTTCTGAGTGTTTTGTCGCCTCTCACTGTAAATAGTCTTCTCCGTTTTATATCATGTGACTTTGCACCTTACTCAAATAGGCTAGTGTTACAGATTTTAAACTGGACCGGAATGTCTCGACGGGTTATGGGATAAAAACCTTATTCCTAACAAAAATTTCAATGTTTACTAAGCATCTCAAGTGTGGCTAACCTAACACTTTTTCATGATTCTCACCAAAAGTCCAACTTTTTGAATTCTTAAGGCTCTATAAATATTATCATATTCTACAAAAGAAAACCTGTTTGTCGTTCTACTTCACATTCTCTTTCCAAAACAGGTTTTTTTATTACAATTAAATTAATATTGGTGAAGCCTTAGGGATTTGAAAATGGAGAAAAATCTGGTACATGTTTTGATTGACTTGAACTATAGGTGGTGGCATGATCTGTAGGCGTGATGATAGGAGAAGGATGTTATTGGTGGTATTCTCTATGGTGGTTGCTAGCTACTCGAGTACGGTTCACCTTAAGTAGCGAAAACACTACATGCGTAACCCTACACATCCCTTCATGCCCTAGGACGTTCACCGTCCACACTTCGGTGCTATTCTATCATACATGTGCGCTTCCTGTCACTTTTAAGCACGAGTTGGTCTCCTCACGAAAACTCTCTATTGGTACTGGTCAAGTTCCACTCTTTCCCCGCCAGGTTCCCACAAAGGAGCCAATACCAAGAGACTAACCACGGGCTAAGTATTGTCGGGGGTGAAATTTGATCTGCGTACACTAGTTTTACTTTTACTACATAGTTTTAATTATTAGATAATTTGCATGGTTGTTCATGAAGACGCTTTACTTAGCTAGATGATGGCGCTATATACTCTATGGGAGGGATTTTGTGGCAGGTTGCGGATGTTTTGTTGCTAGCTTGATTGGGATGTATTGGGCTTACCCGGCTTAGAAGGTGGTTTTAGTGGTGGAAAGAGGGTTGTTTCTCGCTTCTTTTTCTTTGGGGAAAAAGGGACGGACAAGTGATGAATGACGGATTGGAGATTGTGGCTGCAACGTGATTTTTTCTTTCATTGGGTTTCTTTTTTCAATTTCATCTTCGGCTCGAACCTTGAGACGACTTAGTGAAGAGAGAGAGCAAGTTAATTCGATTGAGTGTTTGTGAATCTCCAGCGGTGAATCTTTATCAGCCGGAAAGTCGGTGTTTCAATATCAAAGGCGAGAAACAAAAATGGCGAAAATTTCAGCCGCTTCTGTGTGACCGAGCAAAGGAAAACAACATAAAAGCCCTCTCCTCCTTCCAACTTGTGGTGCACTTTTTTTTTTACCTTTCTCCTACTACCACCCCTCCTCGCTCTTCCTACTCTAGCTTCTTTTTTCTTCCTTTTCTTTCCTTTTCCCTTCCTGACTACAGGATTGATCGATTGAGATTCCTCCACATTCACTATAAAAAAGAGAATAGAAGGAAGATAAGAGATAAAGATGCGCTCCTCAAGTATTCAGGCAAAATTAATTATGCTCGCTTCAATCGTTGGGATTGTCGTGGCGCAGAGGAGCCCAACGACATGTACGGCTAGCGGGCAGTGTGGGTCTGGGGATCTTGGGGGAACTGTATGTTAACATATTCCTCTCCTCCTCCCCCTCCCCTAGCATTCGTCACTAACGGGGTGGGTAGACAGCCAATCCTCCGATAACCCCCACCACCCCCGGTACCGTAAGCCAATCCTCCCGAGTATCTAGGCTTTGAGAGTTTATTTGCTGATAAACAAGTCGACTTAGAGTACCCCTGTTCCCGTAAGGGATCCTGGAGCCACTGTGAAAATTTCAACCGGCTCGTTGAAAAGTGACACCTCTTCCCTGCCGACTGGTGGGAATCCGACCAGCACGGGTGCCTCCAGAGGCGGTGCTACTACGAAATCTGGTAGTACACCTACTGGCGGTACCGGTACTACTACGAAATCTAATAGTACACCTACTGGTGGTACCGGCTCCGGCTCTGGTAGTGGCTCCGGCTCTGGTAGCGGCTTTGGAGGTAGTTCTGGTAGTACACCTACTGGCGGTACCGGTACTACTACGAAATCTAATAGTACACCTACTGGCGGTACAGGCTCTGGCTCTGGCAGTGGCTCTGGCTCTGGTAGTGGCTCTGGATATGGCAGTGGCTCTGGATCTGGTAGTGGCTCTGGAGGTAGCTCTGGTGGCATGCTTGCTCCCGCTGCTACTACCACCACTCCCGGTCGATCTACTGGTGATGCAACTAGGAATGGCGGGAGCGTAGTTGCTGTTGTGCTGCTTGGGTCGCTTGTGGGACTTTTGGGATCATGGTAATGGATAATAATCTTAGGATGGGCGTAGTGCGTTTTAATGTACTTTGGTGATGGTTAATGTTGATTAGTATTGAGATTTAAAAGTGTAGCTGCGTATTATTGAGGGTTGAGCGGTGTGGCTTTTGTGCCAATGTGTAAAAGGCGTAGCTCCTTGACCTGACAGTATTGAGTTTGCCACTATTCGTTTAACACTATGCATCCCTTCATGCCCTAGGACGTTCACCGTCCACACTTCGGTGCTCTTCTATCATACATGTGCGCTTCCTGTTACCTGCGCTGCCCTCTGCTCCTAATGCAATGTGCTACTACTGGAATTATACAATTACTTTATACCTAATTTGGAGGAAACAAGTAAGAATGGAGGTGCTTGTGCTCTTTAGTATTATGTGTATGCCCTCATTACGATTAACACCATTAGTATCTGCGACACACATCTTCACGAGTGATACCTTATGACCGCAACTCCAGGATATCTCCCGTCCTACCAGAATCGACCCAGCGAACACACACATAATGCAGGATAATCCCATTCCGCCCCTAGTATCACGAAAAAACGGAAGCGCAGACAGACAGACGTAAATGCCAACCTTTCAGGTCACCCATCGGGTAAGGAAGGGGAGAGGAAGGAACTTGACAAATCCACCTCTGCCTCTCCCAGCTCCATATCATCCATATACATAATACAACATGAGTAGAGTTCCTTTCCGTATAGGAGGACCCGCGGAGACCGGATGCAGGCAGGCTAAAAAAAGGGGAGCGGGGGACAAGGGGAATATGGAATATCAGAAAAGGGGAAGTGGATGAATAGATGAAGGAAAAAGAAGTAGACAAAAGAGAAACTTTTCCCCTACGAAAACGGGGAGATAGTCAAAGCCAAACAAGAGGGCAGAAAGGCAGTCGATCACCATTAACTATAAGATAGGTAAGAAACACATCCCCCGGCCACTATACTAGTAATTCTAACACAAAAAATGGGGTTGCATCTACACTATAAGCTCAAGGTTGTCCTCTCCTGCCGCTACCGTCCTTACTATTGTTGTTGTTTCTGGAATGGTAGGGCTTGCACTTGTAGTTACCACTTTCTCCTTATAACCTTTAATCAAGCTCATCCTCTCAATACCAACATGCCTCTCCCCATCCAACCCCTTAAATCTCCCATAGCCATACGTCTCCCCTAATCTCTTCAAATGCCGGCTGCGCATAGCAGAGTTCATATTTGCCGTTCCAGCAACGTCGGACAGAGCACTACTCGCGTGGAAGAACCCGATCTCAGAAGCGAGAGTATACGGGAACCTCGGCAGGAAGCGCCTAGGCGTCACGAAGATTATTGTTCCGGCAATTAGCTGGAATCCGAGTATGGCCACGGCGATGTAGAACATCACCGGGTCTATTGACATCCGCGGCTGAAAACACACGAGTTGGCCAACTTCGGATCTGGGCACCTTGCCAGCGGGGACAAATATCGTATTCTGGTTCAGGGCGAGCACGATGGTGAAGAAACGCTTGTAGAACTTTGATAGCGCGTGCTGCGCATCCTTGAAGTTCGGTGATGGGGTAGAGGGGTCAGAGAGTGTCTTGTTGATCAGGTACTCGCCGATGAACTGCGAGAAGCAATGGGATGTGTTGTCGTTATGCATTATGCCAACGTCAAATCCTTGCTTTGCGGGCACACGCAGGAGCTTTGCCAGCTGCGCTGTGAAGTTCCCGACTGAGGTAGAGCGGTTGAATATTCTAGGGTCATCGAATTTGAGCTCTCCAATGAGCTTGGATCTTTTCACGCTGCCTTCCCCATCTACTGTCACCATGAACTCGCCGGTGGAGATTTGCTGGCTGCAGATTATTGTAGTGTTAGACTGCATAGTTACGGAAGTTCTTCCCAAGGCGCTGCTGGCGTCATGATTCGCCTCGCCACGGCCCCAGCCAGCGAGGATTAGGTTGCCGCAGGATTGCACGGCTTTTTGGTCATTTCCATCAGCGGCTTCGAGGCCCCAGACCCATTCCATTGCGAAGGGGTGGGTTCCTTGCTTCAACGAGTCGGCATTCATCGTTTTATTATTTGAGCAAAGCACTGAGTCTCCATCTGATATTGGCACTGAGACGTTTACTCTAAACGCAGCCATATTACTCACCTCCACTCCTGGGTTGAAGATCTGTTGTAAAGCATTACCAGCAAGTAACCGGCATGTCAGGTTCCCACCATATCCTTGTGTTATCGAAGTCCTCAAGCCAGCCTTGTTCCCTGGCTCCCACTCGAACGGGAGGAAGTAGAATTCATCCGTGACCCATGCCGGCAAATCTGTGCCCTCAACGACGTTGGTGTTGACAACCAGCCAATGTTCCTCTAGATCTTTCGCGAATGTCTCCACCAGAACCCCCTCCCTTGAGTCCACCCTCTGCATTTCTGTGTTGATGCTAGCGGTGAACGGGTAGGTTACCATTACATCAGATGTGAGTGGTCGCGAACTCTGGTCGAACATTCCGCCCAAGGCAACAGCGAGGAAGTTTGCTGTGATGACCATCATGGAGGCTAGGAAGAGGAAGATATGGCCGTGGCGAAGCGCACGTGGGGCGATGAGTACAGGGGGAATATTTGTGTACCCGAGGCCTAGAAAGGAAGCTGGTGAAGCATTTCCCCTGCGAAGCTCGGTGTATGGCTGATATAGTGCGAGGTAACGCCCAACCAAGACCCAGAACGGCTCTAAAAGTGTAGCGATGGCGGTTGGAATGAAAGAGAAGATAATCTGAGATACGAGTTGGGAGTCGGAAAGCGTTGGCAGATCTAATGAGGATGTTAGCAATGTCGAGCAATCTTGGATGAGTTTGACCAAGTTCTACCATTCCATCGCAAAGCGGACTTATATAGGACAATCAGCAGCGTCAATAACGCGATGTTCACAAATGTTGCTGCGAGCCCTGTCCAGATACTCAGTTCAATCGGGCCGACCAATTTGCCACTGTGAGGGACATTGCAGGAAGCGTGTGGGGTTTGAACTAGTGGATTATGAGTACCCATTACAACATCCAGTCGGTATCCACCTCCACCTCCCCAGGTCCCAAGTCTATATTTCCTGGGTTCCATGCACAAATCAGGAGCCGGGCACTCATCTGTGCCGCTAAAATCTCTCAGAAGCGTCGCACTATGGGCAACCAAGGCCATCTTCGTTCCTAGAGTATCTGGGTCACTGGCTAGATTATTCTGTCGATTGTAGGAGACCAGGAACACTCCTCCGAGACAGATAACAACCAGCCCCAGAAACCCAGCTAGGATGTGAGCAAATTGAGGGACGACAACAATCCCTATACTTGTAACTCCCCTTTTTCCCACAACCTCCTCTCCACCAGAATCGGACACAAGCACTGTCTCTAAAGCGTTATTAAAAAACAACTTGTGCATCCTATCTAGCCCGTCCCTAAAGGTCGCGGGGTCTTTAAAGTCGTCGAATTTCTTCTCCGGTGACAATCCAATAACGTACGGGATCTGCGGCGTCGGGCTATCGAGGCCCCAACCCTCAAAGCTCGACACAGGCCTCGGAGCTTTGTTTGAGAAATACTTTGGATTTCCCCCCGAGGATGTGGCAACTAAGCCAACATTCCTTTCAAACTCGAAGATGTCGATAATTTTGTCTTCCTGGGTGAAATTCGTTCGCCCCCCAACAGGAACCGTCCTCAGAATGGAGCCATCGGCCCCGTCCACTGTGACTTCGTGGGTTTGGTAGTGGTAACTTGGTTTGCAGTAGAGGGTGTTTAGGTCGAGTTCATCGCTTCTATTATGAGCATCGCGTGATTTGGCCCAGATAGCAAGGAATAAGTTCGGCCCGTGGCACTCCCTTTGCGCCAGCTCGTAATCGTCGTTGCTAGTGTTGGCAGCCAACCAAATATACATCATGTTCCGGGTTGTATTGGGGCTTGGGAGAGGGTCCATGGAGTATATACATTTGTCCGTGCTAAACGTGTATGTAGTTCCGTTCGAGGATTTTGTCTCTTTTATTTCACAAGGAATGCATGTAAGATCCGTCTGGTATACTTTTGTCTGGGCAGTCCATGATTCGTTGCCCCGTGTTAAATAATCTTGACCTTGGCCATAGCTTGCGGGTTTGAAAGGTATAGCGATAAGTCCCTTGGTCATGAATGAATGCACCTTCTCTCCTAACCAGGTTATACCATAGCTAGTATACAGAAAAGAAGCGCTCATAGCTTCCTGTTGGTCATCGAACGAGGTGAGCTTTTTGACCGGCTTGAACGATGTCTCTATATCTCGTGTCACAAGCTGGGTAGTCAAGAGAGAGCTGTTCAACGGCGCAATGCCCCAGAAAATCACGCACAAGGCCAATCCTGCCCAGAAGACGTTCCAGTGCCTATACACTGTTAGTTATGAATATCTCAAACGGAGTGGATATGAACCAAAAACGCACCCTTTTCTAGCAGCATTGATCGGCACAAAACCAATGAAGTCAAAAGGATAGTGAAGAAATATCGAGTTGCTAGCAGTTGCTCCCTCAGGCTTCGATAATTGAAAGTACGGCTCCAGTCGCTTCACATCTAGATCCACAGCAGCCCACCCTACCCCCAGCACCACAACTATCATCTGAGGTAGATACCGGTAACAAAATACTACACCCGCTGGCAAGTCCCCGGCTTCTTCTGCAAAGAATAATCCCTTCTCTTCAATACTGATTTTATTGATATATTCTATAAGTGCGATTAGAGCAACCGTAATGAGGAGGGAAGCCATGAGGGTCGACGCTCTTAAAGTAAATGGTTTCCATGGCTTGTTGCAATTCTGGTCGTTTAGGCCGATTACAAGGTCGGCCTCGGCTTTGGGTAAAACTAGAAATCTATTAGTAAAACGTGTAACAGGGGTTAGCTTGTCCTTACTTTGAGATTCAAAAGTGTCTACTGAAGTATATGCATGGTTGAATTGGCTTAACTGGGTGCGACTGTTAGAGGACAACTCGTGGCCGCCCAAACTTTGACTATGCGCCATTCTAACCGATAGCTCCGGGTCCATGCCACTGGGAGACACTAAAATTCGTCGCTAGTGCCAGGAATAATCTTCTCGGCAATCGTACGCTATAGAGCAGCTTTAGGCTTTAGGCAACTCGCGATACCGCTGTTGAAGATGACTTCCCGAGGGAGGGGTAGCCTTAAAGGATCATACTTCTGCTAGCTCCACCCCTAGAGTGCTTGCGGGTGCCGGATTGTTTCGAATATACTTTTAGCACTTTTGTTAGTTCCACCAATTTGATCAGGCACTCCAGTGGCTTACTCTTACGGGCTCACAAATAGCACTGCCGCCGACACTACAGGCACTACAGGCACTGCAACCTCTGAAGACAAACAAGCCCCAGACGCAAGTCGACAGTTGCGTGCGCCCTGGCGTAAAGCTTTTGCTCTCTTAGGCTCTTATTATGCCAAATATTTTTCTTGTTTCCCCACGCTATGTTTAAAAGTTCTGCGTCGCCACCATGTGGTAATATACAGGTCTTGAACTCTAACCGAAGGTCCAGGCAGCCTTGCCAAGAACGATCCGGTTCCCCGCTCAAGGTGTTTAGGCTTACCGAAACTATTATTCACAAAAGTTTATTTCACAACTCGCGACTCTCCCCTCACATTAGGGTACTTGGCTATCCGAATCAGACAAGGATATACTGGCTGGTTGACCTTAGATAACTGTCCCACAGCCTCTTTACTGACCTTGTGCTACCGGTAGGAACCTAGAAATTCCCGTGGCCTTGGGAGCTAAGATAAAGCATCTAGGATTCTTATTGAACATCAACGCCCACTACCGTATACAATAATTTTTTATAAACTACTATACTCGAGAACTGGTAGCGGAAACATTTCCTACCAGGCATCCCGTGAACTTCCTAAGACACTTTCACTACTCGTACAAGGTTGGTCACACGGAAACAAACGCTTCCCAGGTTTGCTTAATGGCGGGTTGGAACAACTCCTTGTCAATTAGGCAACTTGCTTCGGAATATCATGAAGACACAGCGCTGTCTCGGGGGTGGGTGGAACAGGTTTAGCACTTCTAGGAGTTATCTCACCCCCTACGGGCCTAGTGCTGTATTTCTTTTGTAAAATCCACGGTTTATTCGTAGCTAGCTACAGGAAAGCCATGGCATTCACCCTGAGGTACAACCTAAGGATCCCAGTTTAACAAAAGAAATCCACCCCTGTTCAATGTCCTCCAAATCTACTGTTGCTCTGGTTTGGGACCAACCGCACATCCTCCCCCAAAATAAGAAAGGCAGGCAGAAAAGGGAAAACACCACCAGTAGACACTAAATGTTACATCCTCTCCCCGTTTTCCACTGCCCCAGTCCAGTTGTAAGGGAAACAAGGCAGACCCATTTCCTTTTTTTTTAAAGGGACAAGAAACCTTTCTCTGTCGGTAACGGAGGCCAGGCTGGGAATACCGGCCTATTGGGGTATTGTTCTTGTTTAACCTAAGCCTCTGAAGCTCCAAAGTTCGGCTGTGGTTAGGATTGTGAGACCTTCGAAATAAGGTCATGGTGTGTTGCCCCAGATTCATCTTCCTAATTAGGAAGACGAAAAACGGGGTAGCAAATTGGAGGTTACGGAGGTACAGGGCATAGGTTTTGTAGGTTACACAGGGGCTGAGGGTGGTGGACCTCTCTTGTGGAACCTACAAAACATATGCCCTGTACCTCCGTAAGCGCTTACTACCCACGGGCCCGGGAACTCCCAGGACGCATAGTCCCAGCAAGCCCCCGCGATTGGAGATCTCGAAGCTCGCTACGACTCGCGTGCTTTGTTCTCCCTCCCGCCATCCCTAACTTTTCGACTGCGCCCTTATTGTCATGTAAGTTAGGGATATATCGGTGGCAACGATTTCCAGCGACAAGGGCAGTGACACATCCACCAATGCTTCCGACAGTGGACTTAAATTACGCAAGAGGAGGGATAGAATGGTTGGATAGGTAGGATATTTTGGGGGTTTCAGACTTCTGTGTATTTAAGGGTTTTTCACTATCTTTCGTATTGGCTACTATCTCAAGGTATTGGGTTGGCTTTGGAAGATTAGTCTAGGGTTGAATAGATCGCGGCTGATAATATGGTGGATTCGGAGAAGCCGTTGCCAATTGGGCAAAGCAGACGCGTTAGCGCTCCAACGGAGGTCTCGGAGGTCGAAGGAAAACGGCATAGCGGCAGTCGCGTCAAGCGAGGGGTCATAGCTCCATTAGAGCTGGCTGGCCAACGGCCTACAACACCAATGCCTTGAACTTCCCCATCACGAACTTCTCCCATCGCATGAAATCCCACTAAACACAAGATCCACAAACCTCCATACAGATCGTGTTCTTCATTGATATCCCTCTTGCACAAAGAAATAACTATTATACCCAAAAAGCCTTGTGCACTAAGACCCAAAAGCTATCCCACGAGAGAGACCCGATGCCTCGCCGAAGAGGAACAACGCGTCGAGCTGACAGCAGCCACACAATGAGCAGGAGTGCAACTGCAGGCATCCGAAAAAACAACAGAACCCGCCGGGCTCCACAGAGATATGGGAACCAGCCAGACGAGGAAGTTAGCCACCAAGCAAGCGTGGAAACCGGGACCCTCGAGAGCGAAAACAAGACAATAGACCCTAGCCAGCGTGGTAGCGAAGACGATAGCACCCCCGAGACTGAGACTCTAAGATATAACACCCCAAGGACCGCGTCAGTACAATCCGAAATCCAGGTCGATCTAGCTGAATCACTCTCTCACCAGTCAAGCTCACGCCGTGGGAGCGCTTCCATTACCATCAACGACATTCGTGACCTTCTCCGCTCTCACGAGGATGACATAGTGAACCAAGTTGTCCAGAGGCTAAGGCCAGATGATAGCAACAGGAACTCGCACCGGACAGCAGACTCGGTAGCACGACAGCCGCTGGAGCAACTACCGGATAACCCAGCAACAGACCCTACACTACAACGTATTCGAGACCTTGAAGATCAGATCAGCCGACTTCGTACGGGAAGGACACACACAGTACCTCATACCCGCCACAGCCTAGGAGAAACCGGTACGTACCACCCCACCCTACACCCTTCCGGCAGAGCACGGGAGAGCGTACCAGCATTTGCAGAATCAGTGGAAGCTCTATTTCCAGGGGTTGAACGAAGCACTCTTACACAAATTATCGAAAATCGGTTTAAACCGACCAACATCTACCGCCTTCTGGCCAGCGAGAAGGAACGTGCCGAAACGCAAAGAACAATTACAATTGGGGGCGTGGAATTCGAACAAGCGGAGCATGACGGAAAGGAGAGTGAGTATCGGATGAGCGCTTTCTTTAAGGCATGGGCTGCCTATAGCGGGATACTCGTAAAGCTCGCACCATACGGCTTACAAGGCGAGCTTGCCACCGCCCTATTCATATATACCATGAACCTGTATGACCTATTGGAAAAGTATACCTGGGATGGTGTAAAAGCCTACCATTTCCAATTCCACAGAAAGAGGGTGGCCAGTGGAAGCAGTATTTACCTACCTGGCGAGTGGCAACAACTCGATAGCGAATTGATAGCGTCAAAGTGTTTCGCTCATCCTATTATTCGGACCACCTGGCCACAAAGCCATGCTCGAGCACCCAGCCTACACCAACGCATAACTGAACTACCAACCCGCGGACATCCACTCGCAATAGACTATTCAACTCAAACCCTCCCACGAAGCAATAGCTACTCCGCAAGCGATCAATACCGCGGCACCAACATCTTTCTGGGCCCGGGAGCCAACGCAGCAGGAATGACACTTGGGGGAACCCAGACACGCTCCCCAGTCTGCCGGAACTGGAATCACCGGGATTGCAGGAATCCAAATTGCCGTTACACCCATATGTGCGCTACATGTGGTCGGAACCATAAGGCAACTCAATGCCGCCAGGGTGAGAGTGCACTCTCCACCTCTTCTTCACGGGGTGTTTTCCCTAAACGTTAGATTTTGTTGCTTAGCTCTGACCCTCACCCTCACCCTTGCCCTGACCTTTACCCTATCACTAGCCCCTGTCGCACCAAATACATTTGTCTTTGCCGCAAGTCATATCTATAGTCATATGCTTATAGCAATAAAAGGACTAATAACGCTCGTCATATTCAAAGGAATTCCACCAGCGATGGGTGCTCCCACGACTGATAGTGCTTTAATTACCAAATTCCCGGTGCAACCCAATACCACTATCCATTACCCGGTATATACCGAACACTATATACCCATGCCGAAGGGCCAATTAAAGTCCTTAGGGTGGAATAGACTTACTTTGGGATACCCAGACAGGGTAGTAGTCGATTCTATACTGGGCATTTGTCAATTTGGAGCCAGAATCGGCTACACAGGAGAGCGAAACCCTACCACTATTCATAAGAACTTAAGTACTGCCACCACTAGCCCAAACCAAGTTACAAGTGATATCGCCCTGAGTTAAAAATGAATCGCCTGAACTGCTACCCCAACTACAGCGCCCTACCCCGACAGTTCATTTCTTCACCACTAGGCCTTACGGACAAAGCAGACGGCTCAAAGCGCAGAATCCACCATCTCTCGTTTCCAAACGATAGCCTCATGTCAATCAATAGCCAGATTCCCGAAGAGTATGGCACCATCATGTATAGCAGTATTAGCGATGCGACAACTGCGATCAGAACATTCGGGAAGGGATGCTTACTAATAAAGCGCGACTTTGAATGTGCGTTCCGTCATATCCCAGTCTCACCTATCGACAGCCCCTTACTCGGGTTCGAATGGGAGGGCACATATTACTCCGAGCGGTACCTACCATTCGGCCTGCGTACCGCGCTATATCTATTCAATCTCTTTGCGGAATTGTTCCATTGGATACTAGCAGACAACCTCTGTAGTCGGGATATAGAAGCACGAATCATTCACTACCTTGACGACTTTCTAATCCTACTACCGCCTCATGGGGACCAGCAAGCTTGTGGCTCCATCTTCGAATTACTAAGTAGCGAGGTCAGGCTGTCAATTAAGGAAGCCAAGAACGAGGAGGGTACAACCGCCAGCTTTGGGGGAGTAGAACTCGACACAATTGAAATGGTGATACGGCTACCCACTCAGAAACTCCACAAGGCCCGCCAGTTAGTCGAGAGGGCAATTAACCAGCGTTCACTTTCTTTACTCGAGCTACAGACACTTACCGGATACCTTAATTTTGTCTCCATCGTAGTCCCTTTAGGAAGGACATTCCTCCGACGCCTGTACAATATGCCAATGTTTTTCCAACCTGGAAGGAGTACTCACCGAAGGCGAGTATCTAGTGAAGCCAGCAAGGATCTCCAGTGGTGGCTGAATGCACTTGCAACAAAGCCAGAGCGTTCGACAGCGAGAGCGGAGAGAGAAATAGTGATGCTATGGTCAGATGCAGCAGGAACGAAGGGCTTGGGCGCATTCTACATCGATAACAGGAAAAATGCCCCTAGATCCCACATTCCCACCTACCACCAGGAAAATACCCCTCAGCCCTACTCGCATGCGGCATTCTCAATATCAGTGCCAAAGTACCTCATGCGGAAGAAGGAGCACATTAACACAAAGGAGATGCGCGCAGTCGAGCAGTCTTTACTCTATTGGGGAAATCTGTGGCGGGGGACAAGAGTTATAATGAATATCGATAACCGCGCGGTAGTCCATGCGCTGGAAAATCGTACTATTCGCGGAGCAACCATGAACGTGCTCCGGAGATGCCTCTTACTAGCAACCGACTATGACCTGGAAATACAAGCGCAATGGATACCTACTAACGACAATGCCCTTGCAGACGCGCTCTCCCGTTTTGCGTATGATACAATTGCTGACCTCGCACCACAGCTGCTATATCCCACCTGCAACCTCCGAGATCTTGGGTTCTTGACGTCGAGCAAACAGGACTCTCACCTCTAGCGGCCTATTATCTCTGGCGGGGCCTAGCCCCAACCACGCGGCTGAACTACAACACACCCAGATCGCGATTCACTCTCTTCTGCACCCTTTCCAACTACAGTCACTCCAATGGCACCTGCTTTCCTGCCAAGACAGCTTGGCTAATTGAATGGCTATGCTCATTAGCCGGAACCCTCAAAGTAAAAACTATGAAGCTATACCTCTGTGGATTAAAGTCTTATCAACTGGACTTGGGTCTTGACTGTACAGCGTTCACAGACCCACGGTTGGAGCGAACCCCCCAAGGGATTAAGCGAGACCATAACCAACCAGACCGGCAGCCACGGAAACCTTTAACACGCCCCAATCTGCTACAGATTCTCAGGCAATTGCGAACGACCGACTATAACGAAACAATTATTCACGCCGCCTTTACCCTAGCCTTCGCAGGGTTTCTAAGAGTCGGGGAATTCACCTACCGGCAGAGAGACCTAGAACTCGGTACCACCTTCGGCAACTGGTTTCTAACGAAGCGGAGTATCAACATACACAACGGGGGAACACACCTCGAACTAACCTTACCAGCATCAAAAACGGACCCATTTCGGCATGGTATTCACCTCCTAATCGCAGCCAGCAACGATGAGGCCTGCCCAGTAGCAGCTATGAACTGACTGGCCCTGGTGGATACCCACCGCCCCCCATCTGCCCCGCTCTTCTGTATTGGCCGAAGGGAGCAACTTGCCTTCACCAGAGAATACGTAGTACAACAGCTTCAAGGACTAGCAATCAAGTGCGGTTTTGGGCACGGAGCCTGGAATGGACATAGTTTTAGGAGAGGAGCGGCAACGTGGGCAGCGGAAGTTGGCATCCCAGAAACACAAATTCAGACTTTAGGTAGATGGAGATCCGACGCATACAAAAGATATATCGAATACTCAACCGAGGAGCGTATTAACCTCTCCCAACGATTTCAGTGTGGTGCACCCCCCCTATAGGAATATCACGACTCACCTGCCTTGCTCTGGGCACCGATGTTGGACACCTCAACGGCAGGCGCAGCCATATGGTACTGGCTGGAGTCGTTTTTCCTGCCTGTACTGGGGATCTATCGGTGCCAACACTCCCAAGCCACAAGGGCAGCGACTACCTTACCAGCGCCTCCCTTAGTGGGATACCAGCAACATGGGGGAGCAACAACTCACATGTAAACTTTTCCTTATTCATCTTGGTACTTGGAGTTCATTTGTTTTTCCCTCTCTTCTTCTAGGTTAGATTTATATTCATGTTCTTTACTTTGGAAAATTGGCTATATTTTTCAATTACGGTACTCCTTCAGCTACCACCCAAGGGCTAAATTAAACACAGTGCTGTCGGATCTCTTCTGAGACTGGCGTTCTTTTGTGGGTATTGACAAGGGAATTTGGTAGGATCAAAGACCCTCCTCGGAAAACAAGAGAAAGATGAAAGGAAAAGCAGGACTCAAAGATCAATGGTTCTCGATGGTTCCGCTCGTTGTTCTCTCTATCCGTGTGGGTCTCTCATGAGCCTCTTTATACGATAAATCTACTGCTTAACGAAGACGTCTTCTGCCGACAGGAAAAACACAACAACATTAGACGGTTTCCTCGTCTACTACTCGAATTCCCATACCCGTAAAAACTCGAATAATTGAACCGTGTGCTATGAAGTCCGAAATTCCCTTCTCTGGAATGGGGGCAAAAAACACAGCAAAAACACAGCCCCTTTCCCCCTGCTGAGACAGAAGAAAAAACAAAAATTTCTTGACCTTACTGAGAGAGGAAAGTCCGACGACATAGCACACGGTTCAATTATTCAAGTTTCTACGGTAGTCCACCCAGCAATCCAACGGTACGGTTGTGTATCTGATCGTACCATTTACTTATACATTAGGTTATGGCCCAGGTGTCATCCAGCTCCTCCCTAAGCATTGGCATTCTCGTCTTTCTTCCTATCATACAATGGAAAGAGGATTGAAAGAAATTTCTTTTAAAACAAGAGATACTTCTCATTATATAGCTGGTATACTCTTTCTCTATATTCCAATATCTCATATATCTTATTGTAAGAAAGTAGTACTTTCTCACCTTACCAAGAGTAACTTTCTTCACTTGAATAATAGTTACTGTTTGCTCGCCTAACAAAAATAAAGTTCAAAACCATAAACTCTTTAATATTACAAGTATTGAACTCTATTGCAATAATTTCCTTCTGCCCTAATAGGTGGAGCGATCTTGTTGTTTCCTGTCTAAAAGAGTAAGTAGAGGGTAACGTATTTCACCCAGTAATGGGTCACCCCCCAGTAATGGGTCACTTTTTCAACATTGTAAACACCAAGAAAATTTACCACCATCAACTCACCATTTTATTTAAGAAGTGCAGGTTTTGAATATTAGTAGTATTGTACTTGCTGATAGTGTATATGAAAAAATATTTGGAATATTACATAAACTACACTGTTGAAACACCAAAGTGATAATTCATGATTCAATTACTATTTGTCTGATAATCAGAACATAAAATTGACTTATAGTTAATCTTTTCATATAGCAAGTATTAGAAATAGGTTATAGAAAGACTCTTGGCATCAGAAATGGAAATTTTCTTCTACAAAATGTGAGCAATAGATTTGAAAAATTGGGTAAATGGAGATAATCGATATAATCAGAAATATGAGTCTAATTGATGTTTATTGTAACGATCCTTTCCTCCGGGCGATACTTGCAACAGGTAACAACTCCGAGATTCTCGCACAGTACTTTGATAGCCGAACACACCTGCTCCTATCGTGTAGTCAAGAACTCGCTAAGAGACATTTCTCTTTATTCGCCGGGAATCGTGATAGTAAAGATAACTTGAATTGATAGTATAAGAAAGTAGTTAGATGGTTGCGTGAGGAACTAACTACTCGTCGGTTGTTTTTTTTTTTTTTTTTTTTTTTTT
>QOVD01000272.1:0-54911 GCA_003521225.1 Tuber microsphaerosporum | reverse complement strand
CCCTAACCCACTGTGACCCCTGCTCCGATCGTTCCTGACCACTCGTCATTGCACAGGGGGGTGACCGCCAACACTGCTTCAAATGCCTCCTACTGCTTTCTCTATGGAGAAGACAAGGGCTGGGAAAAATTGTACTAGCCCTGTGCTTAATTATTTTCCAATGTCCCCAAACTCATTATCTCTTGGACCGGCAAAACACTAAAACTATTGTCCCGCCCCTGCCAACGTTCAAGGCATACCGGTAGATGACTAAGGGGCTTTTGAACTACAACTTCAGCAGTCTACTTCCAGCAACCGCTGTAAAGACAGAAGTCTTCGGTTTCCTGAAGGACACTCCGCTTCCCGTCACTCGTGTCCTGTGCACCCTCCAACTGCATTTGAGGCTTCAGAAAGCCACTAGAAACACAGTACCGTGAAATCTCTTGAAATCCACTATCTCAGTCAGGCCTGGATGGGTTTAGTTTGACAAGTTAACAGGATTGCAAATACCAGTTAATGAGATCCAACACATCCGGTAGGCTGATCTTATACGAGTGCCATCTCAGGAAATGCTAATCCTCTTCAAGAGTTTTTGACTCAGGATCCGGGGATCACAGGGCTGACGGAGATGGAAGATTTCAAGAGATTTTGCGGTACTGGACATAATACACCCAATGCCCAAAAGAAAAGGAAATATTTTCCCCCACCCACCCCCACCGAGAAGATTAATATCTGAAAAGTGAGAGCTGAACGGCGAAACAGGAACTGTACGACGATGCCCACCAATCGTAACAGCAGCCGGGTCATCATGCTCTGGACCTCCAGCTCAACGCCAACCAACCTAACCGCTCCGCCCGCATCAGCAAGTTATAATACCGGCAACCATGGTGCCCGTAGCTACCCTTGGCCCCCCACTTGACACTCCTCGTGCCCATCAGGATCGCAACCCCCACCGCAACCCCAGCGAGTGAGCAAGTATGAAAGAAAAAAAACTTTCTCACCCCCTGTTATCCCTTCGCGGGGTTTTGGCTCGAATGCTAGAGGGGATGTCGTGCTTGGCTTGAAGGGGTGTGGCTGTGCCCTTCCGATGATGACCCGGCTGATAAATGTTCCGGCGGAAATTTTACTTGAATAGGTGGCATTATTACCCTTTCAGGTCTATGCCTGTGCTCGTTGTTGTCGAATCGTACTTGTAAGGGTTGGCTCTTCTACTTAGATCTACTCGAGTAGATGGTGCGCAGCACATACCACCCACCGGGCACGCAAGTTCCCGCTGATTACCATAGCGCGATTACCGTCCTTGTTAGGCCATCTCCTTATCAAAGGATAATGTCGTCAATGATATTATAGCATTTGCACGAGTACCGCCTTACACGGGTACGTGCAGCACAGTACCGTAGGTTCTGTGCTCTACGGGTATGATATCGTACTCGTATGCGCCGGCGAAGTCTACCACGTGATGGAATATTGCCAGTGTGAAACATTTGCCTCTATTTTTATTTTTTTAAACCCCTCATGTGAAGAGATGAATGAGTGGTCAACTGATATGATAGCAGTACTGGCGTATATACAGTTTAGGGGTTGTTTTCCCCCTCCTCTTGGAAAACTATAGCTGGCGTGTATAACAGATCTAACTTACTCTCTCCATTTCGAACACCCCACTAGGGGAAACAGAGAAAAAATAATCAAGGAAATATGTTACAAACCCATGCTCTCGTTTTCATGCCTCACGCCTCGCATTGTGAGATCCGTCCCCAGCATCGTCCGTGTCGAAATCGCCTTCCTTGCACGCCCAACTATCAACGTCTGCTGGGACATTAGCATTACTCTTGTTCTTCATGGGGAGGATGTAACATACGGTTTAAAGTCTCTCTACTCCACCATTTATTCATCAAGTTTAGCCGGATCGGGACCAGGAGGACAATAACCACTGGGAACACCGGGGCGCCGGGAGTAAAGGTGATAGCGAAGACTACTGCTGTGATCACAATTTGGGAAAGGGTGTACATGTGTATTCCTCGATAGCCTTTAATCCCATTTGGCAATTGTGGGAGCTCGCTCGATGGCCTGAAAGGTTCATGTTAGCCTTTTGGCAACTACGATGAAGAAGATCAGCGAAGTACGTCAACATATTGAAGAACCGGAACAAGATCGGGTTAACGCTAAGGCTTTGTTCGCCCATGTACAAGAATAGCCCCGCAAGGACACTCGTAGGTGTGAGCCCGAGAACATGCATGAACGGCGGGCTCACAAATAACATGATCCCGATTGCGTGCAAAAGATGACTCCATCGCTGCTCATGCACTGTTCGGATAGTTTTGATCTCGCCATTCACTTCCACTTCCTCGCTGTGCAGCAGGCTTTCGGAATGGAGAGGTGCCTGTGGAAGAAGGCCATTTGCTGGCGGAATCCCGAGAATCCCGCAGAGCGCTGTTGTGATACCCAAAAGTGCTACATCCCAAGCATATCCACCCGGCTTCCTAATATTATATCGAGAGAGTGTTGCACAGATAGTGGACACCTCAACGTCGAAGAAGAAAAGGGTGGTTATGATCAGGCCAGGTATTATAGCAGCAAATATCCAGCTTACAGGCAAAGTCCAGAATTCGACAATGAAATGAGTCCTATCGGGGGAAGTCGGACGGAAGGATACTGCACATTTAGTGAGTATAGTGCGAGTGATAATATGTGAAGAAATTTGGGGCACCACTTACTGGACACAGGCAACCTTTGCTGATCTAGGTTATTCAATTCTCCAATGTGAGGCATGGCGATAAATATGATAATTGATATTGCGGCAGCATATTCTGCCAGCCCCATCCTGACATATCTATGAAAGAGTGGAGCCCAGCTATTTGCCGTACTTAGAGTCACTGCGACCAAAAACGTTCCAACACATCCAATGACTGAATATAGAAACGAGGCAAAGGAGGTATTTGCATGTGATCTCTCGAGCTCTTGTACCCTAAAGAGAGTTAATCCGTGGCCGGAATATGGGGATGAATGTGGGCGTTACTCACGCTTTATGAAAATAGATAACGGAGTTAAGTAAAGAAAAGATCTCGGTGGAAAACGTGGTGACATATTCCATTGTCCAGTCGTGCGCATTGAATATTGCCAGCAGCCAATGCATCCAAGCAGAATGAATGCATGCCCAAGCCATAAACGGCAAATAGGGTATCTATATCACCAATTAACGAAACCCGCTTACAGCAGCTAGGCCCGTGATAGGTTTCCCCGCTAGACTTAGTAGGGCACGTGGCTTACATGGAAGTTCTCATGGCATAACGCATAAATACGTTCAGAAAGAATACAGAAAGGCCCAGTAACTCCTAAAATGGTGAGGGGCTGCCCCGAAAATCTGAAAAACCCTAATGAGCTTTGGCCACTTGGAGAGCATGACACGATACCACCCACAATGCAAATATAATCCCACAAAGTCCTGTGGAAAACACAACCTCTATCGCCCCGTAGTTCCTCCCCGTCAGCACATAGAGATCACTGGCGAACGTGATCCCAGGTAACAGATTTGTAAAAAAGACAAAAACAGCCGACGCAAGAACCAATTGATTGAAACCCCAATCCGTGTGATATATCTTCGCTCTCCCCTTGAAATCTGACTTGAGAAGTCGAAATGGGGCTAGGGCTCCCTGGCCCCGAAACGATTCTACAATCCCATGAACTGTGGGTCGAAGGAAGTGAAATTTGTTTGATTTAGATTTTCGTGACGCGGGGATCGTGTCTGGTGGCGGATGAAGGCCCTTTTCCGGGTCGACAGGGACAAGTTCCGAGCCGGTGCTTGGTGCGGTGGAAGCCGGGGAGGTATCCATATGCCGTTCGTCAGGGAGTGTGGCTAGTAAGGTTTTGCTCGAAGAAACGCTATTCGACATGTGGCTAAGATGAAAGGCGGTACTCGCAGATGTCAGTAAAGACCGGAAAACATGATCCCTGTCACCATAGAATGCCGCCCAAGACCAAAGAAAAGGTTTTCTGGTTTCCTGGTCCCCAGTACCATACCTGAGCAGTTTGATTACCGTATTCTGGTCTCAATCTTGAAGTGAGGCCGGAATATCAAGGATTTAGAAGCCCAGTCATATTAACCTTCAAAGTTGAAATACCAGTTTTATAGCGCCGAGTTTTTTCTGCACAACCCTGCTCTACCGCAAAAAAAAAAAAAAGTTTCTGTTGTTGCCGTATGACGGATGCAGGGACACTTTCCAGTTTCCTTGTCCTCGAGCAACTTCTCTGTCGGGTCGCCAAAATCCAGAATACCTGGATACCAAGTGCCAAAAGCAAATACAGAAGATTTCCAAGTCTTTGCGAACTTTAGGAGCGTCCCCAAAAAAGGCTCTGAATTAGATATAGGATCTAACAAGGTCAAATACCTTATATACAACTCGCACCGGATCCCCATTGTACCCCTAGAGATTCCTCTGGACGTTCTGCAAGTGACGGAGCATTTCCCGCCAAATTCTTACGGCAAAGGGCCTGCATGTCTTGGCACAAGGCAGACAACCACTCAACCGCAATTCCAGGGTTTCCTGCTGCATCATGGCAAAAAAGCGCGTCCTCACGCAAAGAGAGCAGGACCAACATTCGGTAATTTCTCTCCCTCTCTTGGACATTCGCTTTCTGACTCTGGCAGATAATCTACTGGACTATTGGCCCACTCCAATTGAAGGCTTAAATTTCAATACCAATCTCAGGGCCCGGAAAACGGGCGGGAGAAAACGGCAAGTCCAGACGTTTCTTTCGGTGTTTCTGAGTTGCCGAGCTGGTTGCGACAGCGACCAGCCGTCCAAGCACACACCCTGTTTTCGGGCACTTTTTGCCTGGAACGAGTAACAAAACCCCTAGTGAAAGGCTTGGCATAGTCTACCAGCGATATCAAGATATTCTTGGTTTGGGCTTTGCCAGACTGCTGGCAATTGGTACACACAAGGCCCTGCAATCAACAGATTTTTTCGAAATCTTTATTCATAGCTCCTTTCGTGGAGGAGGGATTTTATTGCATTCTTCACCTTATCTGCAAGATGAATCTCCTGCCTGCTCGAAATATGATGCCTCCTGCACGGTCTTATGTGTATTCGCATCAATCACTCGGCACTTGCGTGCGTATGCATACCAGGTCCCCGTCTATCGCAAAGCTCGCACCGAGCCCCGGGTCGCCGAACACACAGAACTCTTCTTTCGTCCCTCGAAGAGAGTTCCCTTACCCCTCAAATCTCATCACGTCATATTTTCTCGGCCATCATCGTGCAGGGCTAGATAGAATGAAGCAGCTTGTATCTTCAGTGGAATTGATCATTGAGTGTCGGGATTACCGAGTCCCGCTATCGTCCCGCAATCCGATGTTTGAAGAAACCTTGCAGGAGAAGGAAAGATTGATAGTCTATACCAAAAGGGACTTGGCGGCTGAGGAGTTGGATCTGAAGGTTTGCAAAAGCTTCCCCTCCTCACACCCCTTATCGTGATTCCTACACCTATTACTAGCATATGCATGCATCGATTCCCAATGCTCATGTTCCCAATAATTGTGTGGACCTGAGGCACTATTTATTGGGCGTGATAACGGGGGATATGATCTGCTCAGTTATACACCAAGCCCGCTTACCACATCCATCTCGCTTCCACCATGCACCACTAAAGCAGATCCCCCACGCACTACTATAAACTAATTCTAGAGGGCTAGGGTTCGTAAGGCTGACTGCGGCATTTATACCTAGACACAAGAAACCATCAGGAAATGGCACAGACCCCACAAGGTTTTTTTTTCAGACAGCAAAGATCGGAAGGGCGTTCAAAAGATCATTGACTATGCCAAAGGTGGTTTCCCCTCTTTTTTCCCACTTCTCTCCCATACAATGCCAAGAGCAGAAGACCACACCATGAGGTAGAAAAGTAAAAAGCTCATGGAGACTATAGGCACAGCAGCAACAGCCGACAACATGATTGGGTCAAGAATGCTTGTAGTCGGAATGCCCAATGTAGGAAAATCCACTCTACTAAATGCCATGCGTCGAGTGGGCACAGGGAATTCAAAGAAAGCCGCCATAACAGGCGGCGAGCCTGGAGTAACCAGGAAGGTCTCGATGGCAGTAAAGATATCGGATGATCCATTGGTGTATCTAATGGACTCACCTGGTCAGCCTCATTCCCATCCCTCTCTCCGTTTATCCGTAATCTTAATACTCTCTGAACGGACGCAGGTGTTTTTGTGCCATACATGCCGAATCCACAAACGATGTTATCCCTAGCACTGGTAGGCTGTGTCAAAGGCTCCCTCCTGGACGCAACTACCTTGGCCGATTACCTCCTATTCCATCTCAACCTCCGAGACCCCTCGTTGTATTCCAGCTACTATCATCCCACAAACGACATAATGGAGCTTCTTACCGCAACAGCCAAGGCAACCGGAAGACTTTTGAAGGGGGGAGCCCCCGACTTTGACGCTACAGCATACTGGTTAGTGCAACGGTACAGAGCTGGTGTCTTGGGCAAGTTCATCCTCGATGACGTTAGTGAGGCGGCGTATCAGACATGGTTGGACGCTGAGGAAGAACAAGGAGAGAGCAAGAATGCCGCTCGAAAGAGGATGAAGGAGGAAAGGAAACTCGCAAAGATAAAAAAGCGGAGAGACGCTGAAATGTAGCTAACGATGAAATAGAAATGACAACAAAGAAGCCGCCGGCTTTTTACGAGGGTGAATTTTTAGTTTTGATTCTAGCCGCGTGTGCAATACTATCGGCGTCTTAACACACAAAGACTACATCACGCTAGAGGAGCTCGTCTCAAAGGAATGCAGAACTATTTTCCGCACTAATCAAACATAAAAATAACTAGAAGCATAGCATAAGAATCACCATTTTTCTTTTCCCCTTTCTTCCAAGCTGTACAAGTATCACACTCTGAACACTAAAAGAAACAGTGGCCCCATGACGAAAGGAGTTCTGGGTCCCCTATAACAGATCTCCGATCCATCACCCTGAGCCCCCTAATTGATATATTCATTCACATCATTATGCCTCACTCGCTGTAGTGGGTCTGCCGTCTTTGGCTTCTCATTGACCCTTAGCGGTTGCCATACCTCGCCATCCTTCGTCTTCGCCGAGGCCGGATCTAGCCGTGGAGGAGGCTTCGGTTGAGCTACCCAGCTCCTGTTAGGCTAGGTTATCACTCAGCAGGATTTGCAGAAAATCATACCTTGTCGTTTGGAATATGTGAATACCAAATCCTCAACTTCAGGCCACACGGCAGGCGCAAGCTGGGTTTCTTCGGGCTGTTGAATTGGAAAGGCATAGCCAGTGACAGCAGCCACGAGGACCATACAAAACACTATCTGCCGTAATGTCATCTTCGATTGTCTTTTTTGTTTTTCGGTTTCGTCAATATCAAGAGAAGGCCTTCATTGGGGGGGTCGAGGTTTATATGCAGTGGGATACTAGTGGGTAAGAGACCCTAGGCCAGGAAAAACACCAGGGGCACCACAGCAGTCCTAATGCTAGGATGGCGTAGGCACTATCTTAGTCGATAAGTTCGGGGGAACTGCCATAGATTAGAGAAAAATTTAAGAATGTTCTCGCAGAGAATTACCAGAAAATTTTCATTTGAGTTTTCACAGGTAAATGCTGACTTAACTCTCAAGGGAATCATGAAAAACAATACCACCACGTGAAGAACCACTACACGTTAAAAAGACAGGGCAGAAAGTATCCTGGCCTATCAGATAGGATTCCGAAATTTCGGGAAGTAATAGCACTGCCATCGAATCCCTTTTTAGTATTTTTTTTCGCCATATTAGCCCCTAAAATCGGTTTTCCTGCGGAAATGACGACTGTCCCTTTTTTTCCCTCATAACACTAGCCAGAATAACCCCTCAACTCCTTCGTCACCAAATAGTCATATCAATACTCTTCTGGAATAGCCCCTCACCGGAGCCCAACGAGTCATATATAAAAACACCAGCGAAACATCAATTATCTCCGTGCAAGTAGTATCGCGAGACGAAGACACGGGACACAAAGGCAAACCCCAATTCAATCAATATTCACTAATACCGCTAACTGACAACTATAACAGTGAGATCACGGCACCCGCCGGCCCCAACTGGGCAACTGCACCATATCGCAAACTGCAAATGACGGCAGCACTACATTGTCAACACAAGCATCACCATACCAATGACATTATACACAAATACCGCACTGCATCAGGTCCCGAAATATGGTAGCTGCGAGAAGAAGAAAAAAGCACCCGAGGTTTATATCGGTATGCCGTCCACCCCTTTCCCGTCAAGCCCCGGTAGACATGGACGTCACGTTTTCCCCTCTTCTTCCACCAGTATGTGGTGATGCTGCACCTCCGCATCCTAGGGAATTTCGACCGCGAATACCCGCCCAACCCTTTCCCAATACGCCATTACTCATCCCAAGCTATCATATGTTCGAACGCTAGAAGCTAAAGGTACCACAGGTTATTCTCCGATAACCGCAAAAACCGTAATACAACGCCTAGTTCCGTTCCACAGGTGCCTTCTCACTGGTTAACGTAGGCTCAACTTCCTATCCGCCTGTCGTCTTTGCAGCTCCGGCCACGGTGGATATGAAATTAAAACTGAGCTTGAGTAAATAGTACCGAAGCTATCACGGAGGAAAAGAAGGTAGCCTAGCTTGTCGACGGAATAAGCAACGAGATTCCACAATATTCCACTCTACCCCTCCCTAGTCTCGCTCACAATCGGGTTAACCGCTAAAAATATTTTGCTAACGATGCCTTTGACGTTTTAGGACACGCGCGAGTAAAATTTCTCCCCGCTACCGATCCACTCGCGTTCATCCTCCTGTTCTTCCTCTTCCTTCACCTCTTCATCTTCCCCCTCCTTCTTCCACTTCCCTTGCAACCTTGGCAAAAAAAATACCAAAAATAAGGGTATTCGAAGCGCTATACTGCAGCCTCTTCCCACCCAACAGCCCGCAGAGAGTAAGGCACGCCTCGACAGAAGCATCGCCTGCGGATTTGAAAAGAAGAAAAAATGAAATTTTGGTGCCTAAGAACAGTCAAACCCTGGTATCACATCCAAGCCCGCGGAACTCACAACAAGAGGATTATTATTACCCAACACTAAACATCCCTCCCCAGCACCTGCTAAGCTCCCCAGAACCCGACGGTCAATTGTCCCAGCGATATGACATGATGATCATATTATACTACATTATCTAGGGCTTGTCCCAAACAGAAGACTGGCTTCGCGCTTTACCTAGCACTGTACAAACTGCAGGAGAAACGTTCCATGTTGGTGCAATGCTCATTCTATTGATGCCAGCAAATATATATGATATTATCATGAGCAGTCTAAGAGCAAAACGTGGGAAGAGGTTATATCAAGACCTAGACATCCCCCTTGCACAATTTCACTTGATATCTATGACCAGTATCGCATTATCACTCTTAACCCCTTAGGAGGGCCAACAACATAGTCATAGCTTTGCTATCGTCGTCCTCCTCCAGTAAATCTTCACCTTCCCCTACCATCACTAATTCCACCAACCTCCTAGTTTTTATTTCCCCTGTAAATTTCCCCATATCTACATCTTTTAACGATAGTTAGGTTAGCTGCTGTCACAGCCACCCACCCCCATTGACTAGAAAAGAAAGTGAACAGTGGCAAAAAGACCGAATGGTAACCTCATCCCAAGTATCCACTATAGTCCATATAGTCATGGATTTACCCGCCTTTCCTCCTACCGTTTGATGATCATGATAATACGGCAGTAATCAAATCATGGTACACAAACCCATATCACCACCCATCTGCTTCCCGGCACTCTCAGTGTCACGTGATCCAACCCTTAATATAACCTCCTTGTGCGTTTCTCTCCTGTTCAAGGCAACATGATACGGTATTACAGTAACCAATCGTGTCTGGCCCACCCTGCAGAGCGAAAAGCATAGGAGAAGCCAGAGCTGGAACAATTAAACCTCACGCTGACAAGACGTCCAGAATTCCCCCCTTTGGATGAAATGGGGGGAATCACCCCGGGGAAAAACCGGCCTTCAGGCCTCTACTAAGACAAGTAAAAAACGAAAATACCGGTATGGTACAACAACCCCGACTAGGAGAGGCAATTCCAACGCCCTTAAGGCTCAATTGTCCCGGCTCCTATGGTAACTTGAGCTAGGCTAGCACCTCTTTATCATGCGACCTACTCGAGTATCTTTATAGATATCATCACGCACCCATAGACTTTTAATAGAAATGGAATAATAATACAAGTAGGCGTGAAAAGAAAAAAAAACCTGATGTATTCCAGCTTCTATGATAGTATCTATGCATGATGGTAGTATGCATCCAAGGTATCATACTGTGCAAGTACCTAAGTCTCCGTTCCCATACCACTACCGGTACCCCCAGCAAAAGTCAAGAAGCGAAAAGAAGCCCCGAAACACGATGCAGTTCGAAAGTGAAAACAAAAAGAACCCGATAGAAACCATCAATCATGTAAACCCCCTTTTCAAAGCAAACAACGCCATCCAATCATAATCGCCTTCTGGCATGATGCGCGCTCAAATAACTACGATGCACGAAAGAAAAAAAAGAAAAAAAGCAAAAGACAGACCAATTTGACAAATCTCTCCCTTTGGATACCCCTAATTCAACTTCAAATACTCAAGATCTAGCCCACAAACATTCATTCTAACACGTGCCCAGCGATCATACAATGCTTTCCAGACCATCGCGTCGTCAGACGTCTTGGGCCTGATTTTCTCCGTGACCTCCTGCTTCCAGGTGAACCAGGGCATTGGCGCGCTCTCGTCCATGAAGCTGATGTAGTAACTCTCCTCACTAACCTTTACAGGGTCCCAGTCGTTCAGGGTGTACTTGCTGTGATCGACTGCCCTGAATTCGAAGATGTTTGTTGCGTAGGGGTGCTGAGGGAGAATCAGGCTGTGAGAGGAGAAGAGGTTGTTTATAATGGATATAGAATCGTCTTTAGGGTTTTCTAGCTGGGCCTTTTTGACTTGATTGAATGAGCGGGTGGAAGGTGTCAGGAGAAGGACTTGGCCGGAGAGGGGGCCTAGTTGCTGGACCACTTGGGGGAGCCAGTAAGACCTTGTGCCAACGATCGGAGCGGTGAGGGTGTCGTAGAGGAGGTGGTCGAGGTTGCGGAGAGGAAGACCCAGAGGCTCAAGGTAGAGGATCCGGTCATACCTGGTTTCCGCGAGGGCATGGAGGAGGGAGGGGCCTGCGCCGCCTACTGTTTTCCGTTAGTATGTAATTCCTTTTACCTCTTTTTTTTCGCAGATGTGAAGAATAGGAGAGGTAGCTCACGAGTTTCGCCATCCAAATCGCCTACAGCCCTCACTTTAACCTTGAACCTCTCCCCCGCAGCCTTCAATAGCCGACTCCATGTCCCCTCCTCAGTCCCGATCCAGCTCTTCGGATACAGCAGTATTTTATCTGCCTGAGTCCCTAACCTCCCCAGCTCTGCTAGCACCATCAAGCTATGACACACATTTTCCTTCTCCTGCACGAACTGGAAATGCGCAGCTTTTAGATTCTTTTTCGACCTCAACACCGGGATATTATTAGTCTGATCAATTAATTGAAAAGGTGGTTTTGGCTTGTGCTTCGATGATGCCGCCACATATGGAGTAGGTACCGGCTGACTCAGGGCCGCCTGAAGAGCTGCGAGCGATTTCTGTTGGAGGATCCACCCGGAAATAAAGAGTAGAAAGGAAAAAAAGAATACTGACCGTGTAAATATCATTAGCTTCACCGTCAAAAAAATAGGGGTAAAATATATAAGAACTTACTTATTATTGCAGCAAGTCTGAGTGGTAGCCGGCCGACCATTTTGTTTTTGAAAAAGTAGCTCACCGGAAGCTGCTGAGGTGAAGGGAAAAAAATCAGATGCAAGAGATACCGGCACTTGTACCTGTTGTGGAGCTAGCTTAGTGGCAATGGTGGGGGGACCCGGGGGAGGTGTTACTGTTTGTTTGGCGGTGTTGTCTAGCCAACGGTCGGAACTTTGTTTTTCCGTGACGCACTTCGAAAGGTCATTTGGACCAGCCAATAGTTTCCGACAAGTGTGAATATCCAGGGTCTTGATAGAAGAAGCCGGTCGGCTAGATTTAATTTAGCCACTCCCAGAGGGCAGAAACGAGGAACTTGATGAAAAAACGTACCTGCGTTACCAGCGTCGTACTGACAGGTCTGGGTCTGCGATCTCGGGAGATGGTGAGTGGATCGGAGGACGATGCCTCTTCTCATCCCTGCATAGGTACATTCCCAATACCAGCACACCAGCCACTAGATGATATCTTACTGCGCTGTTATCATACTAAGGACCTAGGTGCAAGAATCACAAGGCTGCCGATTTCAAAATTCGCACCTAGGAAAAAAATAAAATAACATTTTGTACAGTACACAGTATATACCGGTACTGTCTCCAGCAACCCATAAACTGAGTTCCCCACGCTCTCCGAGGGTCCGTGCCAGCATAGCCAGCGATAGTGACAGCTACCGGATGCTGGCCACTGCGGGGGTGATAGCAACCCAAGGCCAAGGATGTGGGAGCTAAACTAACTTAAGCGAAGGCTTAGCACATAGCCAATGCAGTACTTCTGATGTCGAAGCGTTTTTGCAAATACTACTACATACCACCAAAATTTAGCCCTCTTGCTTAGATCTAGGTACCAGTGGTAAGTAATAGCAATTCTTAAAAACGCTACAACATTACGAGTACGGTCGGTCGCCGTTTGTACTATGATCCACAGTACCCCTCTCTAAGACAACCAATTTCCAGCAGTCCGTCTAGGAATAATTCACACCCGTGATCGGCATCGTCGTTTACTGCCTCTTGAGATATAGGAGTCCCCGTCAGTAACAGGCTAGCCACCCAGGATTAATTTCCATTTTATGAACAAGAATTACTTTCATAGAAAAGTGGGAGTTGGGCACTTCGATTCCACCACAATATCTACCAAGGACTGTGTATGCGAGAAGCAGCCCAAACCCGGAATCATATATAAATCTTTGGCATTCTACAGAAAGTCGTCCCTTACTCCCTAACTGTTTATTGAATTTTGACTTCACTTTGGGATGCCTGTAATAGAAGCTAGCTGTCCTCTACCTCCACCCAATATTTACCAAGGGCTCTATCAAGTATTCACTATTGGTTAATGTGAAGAGTGTGCTCATGGGCATCTTCCACAGTAGCTGGAAAGCCGCATTTTCCCAAGCGCTTACAACATTCAACAGCACCCTCTTCTTCCTCTGGCATAAGATTTTGCTGTTGGTGATTTTTCACGTTTCTTGTACATCCCCTAAGTTGGCCATGCCATAGGATTGAAGGTCTTACATCTACTATCCCGGTAGCAGATAGCAACAATCCGGTGTTCCAAATTGCTCAATTCTCATTTGCTCCCACATATGGAATGGAACTTTAGTTGGAACAGGAAATCGATTTGGGATTGGCATTCTAAAGCTAAAGAAAACATTATTTTGAAGAGTATTGCAACTGCGTTTTTGATACTGTACTCAAGACGCAGTTACATCTACCTTCCCTTAACTATTTCGTCATTTACCGTAGTGCTAGTCAGACACCACTTTTCACCACTACTACAACTGCCCTGTGTTCACTGTCCCCCTCACACCTCCCAGCACTTTATGTTAACATAGAAATACCGTATTTTCTCGCGTTATACGGGTTTCGCCAAGAAAGGTCGGTGCTACTGAAGGCTTTGCGATGCCAGGCATCTAAAATCAACCCTGTCAAAGCCCGTGATTCAAGAACATTTGGCCACCGTTTTCCCCTGAAGGAAACCATGGAACTGCCTCCCAGCCGGGTAACTTTTCGTTGCATGGATTCTGAAACACCCATAACATTGTCTCACAGAATCTCACCATGAGGCTCTAAAAAGTGAACACCTCTCCTATTTCGCGACTCCGAGTTTGCCAGAGCCCCAACAACCCTTTCCCTTCTTCGCCTTCTCTGCCATCACACTCCCTCAGCTTCTGACCGCATCCATTCCCTTATTCTGCCATTTTTGTTTTTGTTCTCTTTCTTGTACCGCCAGCCACGACGTCGCTAGCGAAGTTCCTGCAATACACAATTCGCCCGTAATGGGCCAAGACGCACCTCTCGGTTTGCTGGTATCTAGCTTGCAGAATACCTCTATTACCGTCGTTCTCTGCGGGATTCTGGGGCTTCTTGGGTTTGGGATTTTAACTGTAAGATAGCCTAATTCATTTCTCAAGGCAGTAGCAGTGTCTTAGGGAGGTTAATTGAGCTTCTGGATATGTTTAGTCTTACATCCTCATCCTACTTGTCGCGCATACGCCTCGTCACGAGACAAACTCAGAAAGAACTTACCGGACCATCGCCAAGGACGGGAAAACCACATCGGCACTTTCCTTACCAGATACATATTCGAGTGAGAAAGCCGAGGTTACCCTCTCAGTAGTGGTTCCCGCATTCAATGAATCAGAACGATTGCCAGTTATGCTGGCTGAAGCTGTAACCTTCCTTCATGACGAATACGGTCTGAAGAGAACCAACAGGGGCGCCAATGGTAACAGTGTTACCACCGGCTGGGAGATTCTCATTGTGGATGATGGCTCCACCGACACTACCGCCGATGTCGCTCTCAACTGGGCCCGCTCGCGAATCCACACTGGAGAGTTCACAGAAGGGGACATCCGGGTATGCGTGCTCGAGAAAAACCGCGGCAAAGGTGGCGCTGTAGCTCATGGAATGCGGCATGTTCGTGGAGAATACGCTATATTTGCGGACGCTGACGGGGCTAGTAAGTTTAGCGATGTAAAGTCGCTGTTGCAAGAATTGCGCAGCGTAGAAGACGATGGTTTCGGCATTGCAGTTGGCAGTAGGGCCCACATGGTCACTACGGATGCTGTTGTAAAAGTAAACCCTCCCATTTCATCTGATTACAATTAAAAGCAGAGAACAATCCCTAACCCTCGCTCTCCAGCGCTCATTCATCCGTAATTTTCTCATGCACTCGTTCCATACGCTCCTCAAGACGCTCGGCATCAGGCATATTCATGACACACAATGCGGGTTCAAACTCTTCTCCAGAGCCGCGATTAAGGACATATTCCCATTCATGCACACTGAGGGGTGGATCTTCGATATTGAGATCTTATTGCTGGCGGGGTACTTGAGTGTTCCTGTGGTGGAGGTTCCGATCACCTGGCACGAGGTTACTGGGACGAAGATGCGGTTGGTTCAGGACTCTATCCGTATGGCCTGGGACTTGGGCGTTGTTAGGCTCGGGTATATTTGGGGGGTTTATAGAGTTGGTCTTGGGGGTCCTTCGAAAAAGAGGCGTTAACCGGTGGGGGATTTGGTTTTTGTTTGTATTTGTACGATGATCTTTTGTCGAGAGATGTATGGTTGACTTGGGCTACCAAAGTCGATATTCTGGCCTAAGCATGGAAAATCTAGGCTAAATTAAGGGGGGTATGCTAATATCAAGCACGGTATTGCATGGAATGTTGTCACTTGGTTACATCTTTTTGCTTCTGGATGTTCTGAGCCCTGGCCTCCTAACCTAACCCATAATCTGCTCGAGCAGTGCAAAACGTAGGGCATCAATTAGTTTTAACCACCCAAGTATATTATTGCCCAACTACGCTACTGCAGCTACCCAGCCATAAGATTTTAAACCTTCTACATCAGGCCCCCTTAGGAGCGGAGTAAAAAGCTCCATCTCCCTTCTTCTTCCTATACTTTACAACCTCAGAATCCATAACTGGCCCCACGAACAACCAAACTACATTAATAATCCACGCAAATATTGTATCCCAAACCCAATTCCCCCTAGGGCTAGCTCCCCAACTCGCCGCCCTCAGTGTCTCTCCCATAAAGCTGCTAACAGCCAAAGCATGCCCCTTCTCCAGCCTCTTAACACACTGCTTCGCGACCTCGTCTGGCGACTGCCCCTCGTCACTACCCTCGAGAATCTTGGTGATCTCTGGCTTCGTAAGCTGCTCAGTTTCGAAGCCGGGGGAGTAGATGGTGCCGGGAAAGCAGGCGTGTACGGCAATGTTGTATAGGTGGCATTCCTGGCGGAGACCGTCAGCGAGGGAGCGAATCGCGGCCTTTGAGGGGGTGTAGGCGTTATATCCAGCTAGTGGGTAGAAGGCCATTACGGAGGAGGTGAAGATCAGGTGGCGTTTGGGGGATTTCGGTGGGAGAGGGGATTGGGTCATTATGTTCAATGCAGCCTGGGTGGGTTTTAGTCTCCATCTATCTAATAGGGGGAGCAGCGGATAGAGGGAAGGAGGGTCACGTGTGCAGTCCAGAGAACTGATAGGTAGTTCGTTTGGACTTGTTTTTCGAGCAATTGTACGTCTTGGTCTTTGAAGAAGCCTGGGAATGCTTCTCCTACGTGCCGGAGCTGCATCAGTCTTTGTTCCTTTGTTTCAAAGGAGGAGCATCACGAGATCAAACCTGCACAAGTCCAAACGATATCTGGCGCCCCACCCCAAGTTCGAATCTCCTCCAAAGCCCTCCGAGCCTCACTAGCACCTGTCAAGTCCGCGCTCACTGCAATAAATCTTTGCTCTTCTTTGGTCGCCGATGCCTAATACTTCATTAACAATCCACTTCACTAGAGCAGAACTAAAGGAAAGGGGTACGGCACCCGAATCTCACCAACAGCCCTATCCAACTTCTCTTTATTCCTCGCAATAATCGCTACATTCGCGCCCTTCGAAGCTAATAGCTTTGCGACGGACAAACCCATGCCCTGAGATCCTCCGGTTACCACAACGAGCTGTATCGTGCCCTGTTAGCTGAAGTTGCACACCCGGTAGATACAAAAGGGGAGGAACGCACACGGCCCTCGACGGGTAGCTTGTTACTATTAAATAGCGGCATGATGAATGAGTAGTTTACCAGAATTGCCGCCGTTAAGGCGATGGCTGATGTTGTTTGTGAGAGCGATATCATTGTAGGTTGTAAAGGGGAATATGTATTGTTGTTGTTGACTTGTTCAAGGAAACTGATTAGTATACCGGTATTGGGCGGATTTTGGTTGGGGCCAGCCCGCAGAGAGCCGAAGGGCACTCTGGCAAAAGAGAATCATGAACTATAGATTAGGTATTTCGGCCGACTATTCTGAGTTGAAAGCATACAACTCTACTATAAAAAAGAGGGTTCAACGATTGAAGTTATGTATTGAGTTGCTGATGCTGTAACTTACTCGCGTAAATGTTCGTGAATTATCCGCTACCGCCAAGCCACGGTATCAGCCCTGAGGGTTGAGGAATTAGTACCCTAACCCTGAGGCTCTTCATATATAATACGGCAACTGCCGCTACATTCTTGTCGTTGCCCTCCTCTCTTCGTTCTCCTCTCCCTTCTCTATTCTACCCCAGTCATTAACGCCACCCCCCTCACAACTCACAATAGTGCCATTACCGTTACCGACTATGCCACTACCACCCATTGATACTATCCTCGGGAATTTTTCTACAAACTACTCATTGCATATCCGTCCAACATACCTACAAACCTTGCTCTCCTCCCTCTCCTCTCAACGCCAGATCCCCACTGGGCCTGCCCTCTTCGGCTGGCTCAAGTTCCGCATATTGTCCTCTAATATTACGGAGTCTTTGCAACCGCACGCAAACCTCTGCTTTCCGGTAAATATTACCGATGGAGATGTTCAGAGCACTGTCCTCCCTGGCCCTGTCACTGTGCAGGTTACAGGGATAGAGGATATGGGGACTTCTAAAATCAGCCAGATCGATCGGATCGAGATGAGCGAGAGGGGAGAAATCATGAAGGGTAAAGAAGTCATAAGACTAGTCCCTGAAGAGGAGGGGGGTGATGGTGGGGAAGGTGGATTTGTTGGGAGACCTCCTGTGGTTGCTGCGAAAACTGGCCCCCATAAGCTCCTCATGGAGGACGCCGGGGGCAGGGGGGTTTATGGAATTGAGCTTCACGATGTGCAGGGGATTCAGGTTGATATGCCGATGGGGACCAAGGTTCTTTGTTATAAAACTCCCTCGCCTTCATGCTTTAAGATTATATTAACGATTCTAGTAGATGGTCCTGAAAAACGTCACCGTCGCCAGAGGAGTACTGCTCCTCACCCCCGCCAACACTCTTGTCCTTGGTGGGAAAGTTGAAGCACTCAATCAGCAATACCTAGCGAACAGAAAGCAAGTGCTCAACTCTGCCCTCGAAAAATTAAGATCCGAATCATGAACAATCACCCATAGTCACGACCCCCTCCTCGACCTGTCACAGGCTATCACTCACTATGCCAAATACTGTGAGGCCTAAAGCAAACCATTCGCTAGCCCTAGGGCCGATGACAATCACGTTCCGGCGATGAAACAAGGCTAGAGGGTGTCTTGCCAAGAGCCTCCTCGGTTATCGCCACTGATTCCTATGATGAGGAAAAACAAAAAGAAACAGAATAAAATCCGTGTGCCTCTCCGCTTTGATGCACATATGTAAGACATTCTCGCCTCCTAGAAGTGAGTTTCGCAAGGTTGTGCGAAGAGGATATGCCCTACGTTTTCAGAGGATTGCATGTTGTATAACCGAGCGGTGAAGAAAGGCAGAGCGAATACCGTAGACTCCGTGAACTTGAGTGACGATAATGCCGGTAGTGTCTGAAAGCATCCGCCACTCGGAAGAGATACCGCAGCTGGGAGAGCGTTTTGGTGCGCAGCTGTGGCTGCGGGGCGTGTGTCTTAGTAAGGTTACACGTCACTTCGCACTCCCAGAGCTTGGGAGCTGCAGCGGGTATTGACCTCGCCATCCATCCGATGTTGAACTGCTTCGCACCCCCGAGTTTATTTGAGTATGGTTGCCTTGGTTCGACGCAATCCCTGCTTATTCAATCCACCTCTTCGTACTGGCACTTTTGCTCAAGCACTCACGGCTTGTCCCGGTTGGTTGACATGGCCCAATTAATTGGTATTTGTCCCAGGCAAGGAGAATCTGAACACAGGGTGACAGAGATGAATGGCCCACCACTCTCCGTGGGTCTGTGTGTGCAGAAGAAGTTGCTCGAATACCAGAACACGAGAATCAAAAAAATGGATGGCCAATTGTCTGTGCGTATCTGAGCGCTAAGACTTGGTTCGGACCCAAATCATAATTTATCCCTTATTTGTAACAATTGCTGGCATTTGACACCAGACCAAAACTTTAACCAGTGCTTTTCATGGGGATTAAGAATCCATTGCCGAGCTGTTTCTTCGACAGATTATTGCGACTTTAGAAACTCTTGAGGAACGAGAAGAAGGCTAGGAAAAGTCCTTCCTCCTATTCCGGGCATGTCTCAAGCCAGATCATGATGGCATTATGTCTAGCAGCGATGTCTAGCAGCGACCGCTGGAATTGCCATTGGTTTTCGGGTCAGTTGTTGGTTTTTGGGGACGACAAAAAAATACTCTTTAACTGCCGCACAGCCGTCCGCTTGATAATGCTGTAGTAGGGCTTCGGGTAACAAAAGTGTAAGAAGTGGTATTCTGTGGGGGACTCTGGTTCGGAACTCATGCTATCATAGGCAGGCTACGCTAAATTATTTTGTGCAATCGCACCGTCTAAGCACGGGAGTGTGGCTGTGGGATAAGGGAAAAGAGAGACAGGCGGTTTGCTCCCTACCCCCTTTCTCATTTTCTATTGACTTATGTTTTGAGGTTGGCTGTCGTGGCATGTTTCCCATCATCGAGCTGGCTGCTGTGGGATCTGATATTGAGTCCCGAAACCTTATAACAACCACCAGTTTCTCGTACGAGGGACGGACTGTTTGGTCACGGAGTACCGTAGGAGCCCTGTGCATAAAAAGCATGAGGAACTCTTGGGGGGCTTGAGTATTGCACCTCGCATCAGAACCTAGACCGCACAAAATTTGTACGACAAATCGAGTGCTCTACTGGCCTTTCAGAGCCAATGAAAGTTCCAATACTGTACACTCGTAGCACCGTGACATCTCAAAAACGAATTGTTATTGCATACAGGTAAGAATTGGCTAGAACCTCAGAATTTTGGTTGCATGCAATAGCAGTTCGTCACGACGTTACGAGTAATATGATATGCTATTAGAGTGGAAGAGTGCAAGTGCAAGTGCAAGTGCAAAGCCTCCGCCGGTCAAACATGACCAACATATTCGCGTGCCGATACCGTACTCGAGCAGTACCACACAACAATGCTTCCAACAGAATAGGTCTTGTGTGTAGCGCCGCGCTTCAGTAGTGTATGCACTAGCACGTCATCACAATACCGGTACAGTGCTACTCGAGTACTCGGGTATGGACGTGGGTGATCGGACAGCTAGGGATTATGGAGGCCTATGAGATGCTTGTGCGCAGTGGAGATATCGTTATAGCAGCATGTTATTTCCGTGCCAGAAAAGATGAGTTCTTTGCTTTCCTAAGATCAATTCCACGCTGCTATAAGAGTGTCTCATCGGCGCTCAAGCATCTGCAGAGACCTCCCTAGCCCCTGGCTGTCCGATCACCCACGCCCATATCCCAGTTGTCCTGTTCAGTCTCCACCTTGCCTACGACGAAACTGCGATATGCTAGCGACGAACAGGGATTGGTATGATAGTAAGGCCCTGTTCGGTATGCCACTTTTATGCCATAAAAGTGGTTTTTATGGCATATTTTTCTCCATTTAAAACTTTTATATCGAGGGGGTGTTTGGCATGGCCAAATATGCCATTTTTTTTATGGTCTCCATATTTTTTTTATGGCATATTTTTCAATACTACCAAGTAGGGTTAAGGAAGGAGGACTGAGAAAGAGAAGACTACAAATATCTATAAGTTGTGCATTGAATTTGTATGTGTGGCTAGGTATAAACCTAACAGGAGATAGATGTGACTGTAAATATAAGGGTGCTATGATCAGGGTTGGTCAAGCAAACCAGGTTACATCCACCTTTCCCACTTAGCATATATTTTATTGTGGTCATACCGAACACTTATATTTTCAAAAATATGATCGTATTTTATTTTAACATTTATGCTATTTGCACCTTTTATGATCATAAAAAATATGATGGACATACCGAACAGGGCCTAAGTAATTTTTTATCACCCTAACCCTAACAACTTCCTTTTTTGCCCAAGGAATACCGCTATTCGTCAGCCTCCCAGTTTCGCCGTGGGCACAGTTAACTGTATGCAAGGGTGGTTCTATCGTATTCCTAAACAACGACGAGTCCGGCATCGGAGATATCCATCTTGGGGGGACGAAGCCCCGCTTTGCCTATTCTTCCTCTACATCTTCTTTCCAAAACAACCGCGGTGAAGCCCCAACCCTAGGCAGCTATTTTGCTTGCTAGGCAGCGAAAGCAAGCCAAAAAAAAAACCCCCCACAAGCATATCAGCCGCAGCCCCATCGAACCTAACTTTCACGGCAGAATAGCATACATTGCCTATCATATCTTCCGGGCGCGGTGTGAAAAGGAAAAAAACGCCTCCGGCCACGAATACTCGAACACTCTAATGTACTGTACGTACAAGTATCACAATAACAGCACATCTCTGCTCTAGCAGATACTATATCAACTTTGTCAAACTGGATGGCGTCGTGGCGAAGTCCGATCCCCTCAAGCAAGCGGATTTGTGGTCGGTCGTAGGTCAAAAGCGACAGGAGCCTTAAGGTAACTAGATAATTGCTAAACGACCATCCCACTCCTTCCCACTTCTTTCCGGTGCTCGTATCTGACGATTCGCAGGCTATCTGAAAAGGCGGCCATTGCTACACAACCACCCAACCAGCAAAAACAAAAACCTTGTCTCATTTTCGGGCACTTTATGTAGGATATGGGTACTGCTCGAGTAGGCTTTCTAGAGAGGGAGCATTTGTTTGTCTTAGAACGGAGATTGCAGCAGAGAGGTGGAACCTCACGTCGGCCGATATAAATCACTGCCGATCACTCGGGTTTTTCTGATGCGTCAATAATCGTCGTGACAAGGGTAGGAGCCTATTAACCGGAGCAGACAAGGATATATTCGGCTGATTAAGCTTGGAGAGCTGTTCTATAGTTTCTTACCGGACCCTAGACTATTATTATTACCACCATAGCCCCGATTGTATTACCCGCCCCCGTATTCAATTGTGTATATCCACGTATACACATAGGGTATCCTGAGATCTGGTAAGATCCACTATCTTCGTCAATCCGGTAAATCTCCGGGCTCGGAGACAAAAAGCCCCGGATGATTAGCGTTTCCCTGGTACAGTGTAAGGCTAGCAGCTGTCAGGACGTGTGGTTGGGTCTCACTGACTAGTATAGCCGGGGTATTTTTTTTTCATGAAAAGCACTCCTAAATTTGAAGCTCCACTACCAGTACTCCTCCAAAGGATGACAATTATCCGCCTTGGAGACTGAAAAGATATACTGCCTGATGCACTCCATCAGTAGTCGCTCTTAGACCCACGAAAGCAACTGGCAATGGAACTGTAAGGGCTTGAGGTTGTGAATTTTATATGAAGGGTGAGGCTAAATGTTGCATACCGAAACTGCCCTTCCATCCACGACTAAGAAACAGGGGACCAAATGCCAGGCAACCCACAATACTCATCCCAGGTAAGAAGGTATAATATCCAAAAATACAAGTCGTGAGTCTGTGATACGCATGGATTTCTCCCCTTATATTTTGTGAATCCCTGTTTTTTTTTCTTTCGGATACAGGCGCTACTTGCCCGGGACAGATGATATGAGGGCTGATCAGTGGGGTCTGGGAACTGGAGAAAATGCCAGGTCTGCTTATGTAATCTTGCCAAATTCAGCACCTGATCAATCGTTTTTCTCGTGCTACGATATTCGCAATTCTGTTAACCCGCCGGACTAAACTTGTCCCGGACTAACTTAACGACTTGGCCTCCGGTGATGATCTGGTAGTTGAATTCACGTGATTTACGGTGGTAATTGTGCAGAAAAATATAGTACCGGTACGGTTCCGGTGAAGTAAGGTACGGTACTACCGGTACTCAGGGGTAACAAAGTGCCGGGCAGACTTCCGAAATGGGAAGGGTATCTGCGTGTGGAAGCTAACGCGAATTAGGAAACTTGAGTGATCATAGGTGATTATAATACTGCTTAACTACCGTAGTACTAGTACTGTACCGGTAGAAGTCTAAAAGTCGGGGCTTCGGTAACTTTTTTCTTTCTACTGATTATGTCGCTCTCCTACGAGCAGGCTTAGGGACCTGTTAGTCTGTTTTTTTACCACCACTTATTCACAATTTGGCACCTACCGGTACCTGACTTATCGTATTCAGAAGCATGTTGTTGTTGCTGTTCTGTTGGGCCTTTAATGCACCGCAATCGTACCGTAGAATCTGGTCTTATAGAGACCGTTGCCAAGTGGGAAATTGGTAAAATTAGTGTTGGACTATACGATATGTGGAAGAATTAGCGAAAAAACATCAAAGCGAAAGGGCAATCAAACCTGATTTCTCTTGCTAATTAGCTAGAGAGCCGGGTTGTGCTGCCCAATATGGTATAGTCATGCGAGTCAACCACATTGGCAACGGTCTCTATGGCCAGATTCTACGGGTATGCCAAAAGTTCCGGCACCTGGCCGATACTAGTAATAATAGCCCTATTGTCTCACGGTACCAACTGGGGCGCCAGAGCGTTTGGCACACGGCTGTAGGTGAAGTGAATCGGGGGGGATGGTTACCCGGACCAAAAGATAAGCTCAAGGCTACCAAGTCTAGTGCACCCGACTTACCCCTACGGCACTGTTCTTATGCGAGTACCGGTACTAGAGTACACCCGGGCACATCCTATACACCCCGCCCCACGGGCTGTGGGGTTAGAGTACAGTACGGCGATTAGATCGACGGATCGCGGACGGACCGGGTTTAGCTTATGCCCGCTCCGGGGCGGTACGGGAGAATCTAGATCATGTAATAGTGGTGTCGAAGGGCTTGAAAGGGAGGGAGGTGGATAAAAGGTACCATGTTGTACGGACTAGTACTAGTACGGTATTGTAAGGGTAAGTTATGTGGGTAAGTGGGGGTGGGAAGCAGTTTGATGGCCTTGCTTGTAGTGATCGCGGCTAAGCATAGTCAGTGTGGGGCATACTAGTAGGTGCTCGAGGGCTGTGGATAATGGTCCTGCGACGGGAACTGTCAGATTGGTGGTTTCCGATACCGTTTTTACCTGGGTTTGTTGGTGGGCGGGTTCTATCACGTTCTGAGATGTGTAATAAGTATGTTGAGAGTTATGGATAGGCTTGTGATGGGTTGGTAATAGTCAGTTATTGAAGTTGTCGCACTGGTATGCGATTAGATTTTTGATATGCTGGTCTTATGGATTCACAGGAAAGAAAAGTTTTCTATTAGATACATTGCTTCTACGTAATCGCCGTCTCATCCACCGTTTGCTTCCCGCATAATACATCCTCCCCATGCAGTAACTCTGTCCTGCCATTCCCCATCGTACCAGTATAGAGTTTCCAGAAAGATAAGTGCAAAAGGAACTAATACTAGAAGAAAAGAAGAGAAAAAGGTAATATAAAAAAAGTTATTAAATCAATGCAATAAGAAAGCCAGAGAAAAAGTAATGAATACTCCAAAACCACTTTTTCGTCTTATCATGATCATCATAAAAAGATGGCATTAATCGTGACCTTCATGGACCTTCCCAATCGGTTGCCCGCGAACAATCGTTCATCACGAGTAGGCATGTGATTCTATTTCCTGCTGGCGTTCTCACGGGCAGCCTCTTCCAACCTCCTCCTTCGGAATTCTAATTGTTCTGGAAAGTTCCCACTGAGAGGTGAAGTAGGAGCAGTATCGGAACCCGAGGCATCACAAATGTTTTTCCCACCGCTACGTGACGTGACACTGAATATCTGATCGTTTTCGGCATCGGTGGAATTTACCTAAGCAGAATTGCCGAAGTCAGTAAAGCAGTCGGGTGGCTAAATGCTTTGTTTTTTCACATGTCAAATATTTTTTGTGCATACCCAAGAGAAGACATCCTTTGCGACGAGACCCCGAACTAGCTCCCTCTCCACCCTCTCATCATGACCATCACCATCATAGTCGACGTCCATGGGGTCCTGGTCCCACTCAGAAGTGTTCCTCCTCCCCCGTGATTGACCTTGCGAGTCCCACTGGGGCTGTGGAGGCGGGGGCGGCGCAGATCCAGGGACCACCCACAGGACACCACCCGATCGTTGCCTCTCGCGGTTTGGCGAATATGATGCCATTCCTAGCGCGGCAGAGGCAGCGGACAGCGAGATTGACAAATCTGCGTTGTGAGGTATCAGTGCGGGGCGGCGACCGCGACTCGCGAGTGATTGTGGGGGAGGCGAGGCGGGAGTCTGGGACACGGCGGCCATTGGTGATGGTGCGATGAAGGCGGTTAGAGATTCGAAGGAGGGGTGTGTGCCTGGTAGGAGATTGAAGTAAGGGAAGTGCAGGGGGGATGTATTAGGTGGCTCTTAGAAGTTTGTGTTGTAGATGGAGGTTGGTAGTGAGGGGAACGGACAGCTGCTGCTGGCGCTCATGGTTGGTCAATTTGTGATACAGGGAACAAGAAAGATGAACAAAAGTGAGATGAAAACAAGGATTTGAAAGCTGAAAAGAGGGGAACATACAATATTGAAATCCTTCTCTTTTGTCACTTAATAGATTAGTCAATTGATGATGGTTTGTATCGCGATTTCGTGATAGGGAGGAAGAAAGTTTACAAAAAATGCGGAGGATGAAGAGTAAAAACAGCAACAAACAGACGAGCAGACAAACATCTTCCGTTCCCCCCCCAACAACAGCCAAAACAAACCTCCGAAGATGGACATGTTAAAACCGCGTCAAAATACATTTAGTGAGTGTAACTTAAGTTGAACTATAAATTTATTATAAAAATATAATCCTCTGGGCGTGCTCGAGCCGAAATCTAATTTCCTTCGGGTGTGAGACGCCCGGGGACAGCCAGGAGACAGTATCCTTGGGGAAATACAAGGTCTTGTACTTGTACGGTACACAGAATTATCCTTTGTCTCTGGACCTTTGGACCCGAACCCATGAACCAGAACAACGGCATGTCTGAATTAGCGTCGATCATAACCCATGCGGGAATTCTCCTGTCCGATTGACTCCGCCCCAGGTCCGTCAGGATATCACTATACTTGTGTAGGGTTTTGCCGTTCTTATAATATTATGTGGGTACTTCAGGGTGATTAAACACTCTTGCAAGTTCTGCTCCTGGAAAGCCTCCATAACTCCCTCTTAGTTCTTAAGAGAGAGTTTTAGAATGCGGTAGTATCATAGATGATGAGGGCTACTAAGCTGAGAAGAGCATGAGTCGAGTGTCGTTGATAAGGAGTTGAGCCAAAGGGTGCAGTTTGGTGTAGTGGGGAGGAATGGAGAATCCCTAGGCGGCATTAGTATAATATCGTCGAGCACCTCTCAACCCTAGAAATAATCTCTGAAGAGCCGGGATTATTCCTCTCGTCGTACTCCAGCATCCCTCTGACACCTTAAGATCATCCCCTGGGCACATGTTTCGAAAATTATGTTCCATTGTTGTCCCATAGGTCCCCAAGTTGGCCTTTGGCTTGCGATATTCAAGTTTCGTTGCATTGGGGCCAGTTTGAAGAAGTACTAGTACTCATACAGTAAGTGTGCTCGGATACAAGAAAAATGTGCTGGGGCGTTGTGATTTCCTCATGTAGTGGAGTGTTTATTATCAAATTCCACAGGTGTGATTTCAGTGACATACCGGTACTGTATGATACGAGAAGGTGAGGGGTGGGCTGGTCACCCATACCATGATGGAGTTCGTTTCCATACGAAAAAGCACTGCTCAAATCCACAATACACTCACACCCCGCTATCCCGGATCTCGATGATCTGGATGCCTCACTATCTCGTATGAGCCCCTAAGAATTCTAAATACTTTTATACTAAAACCTGTCCTGTCGTCCCGGATCGCCCGCTGTGCCGGACAGACTCTCTGGATCTCGACCATCCAGGGTGGCAGGGTGCGAGTGTTATCGGGTCTAGCGCTCGGATGTCTAGAATTTCTCTCTTTGGGCAAGAAGAGCGAAAAGAGAACTGTCCCATAACAGGAGAAGCAACTCCAACGTCCTACAATAGTGCGAAGTCCGATTATTCTAGTTTTTATGGTTCATAGTTGGTGAGTTGCTCAGGTGTGGATGAGGGTGGTGAAATCACTCTTCTCACCATACTTTTTCTTGGGAGCTCTCACTTTTTCTTTGGCCCGGTCCATTTGTCAAATTTTTGGGCATAATAAAAGGAACAGAGTCAATGAGAATGTCCCCATGGTGCCACCTAAATGGAGAGCTCCTTAGAGACTTGCTCGGATAGAGCTTCAGGGGCTCCGGAGGAATTGATGTCCTCATACGTGTTGAATTTCTCCCCCTTTCTAGGTATGAGGTTCCAGAGCAAGGCGAAATTACTAAGACCGTGCCAGAATCTCAAGCTGGAGGCGCAGGCCTTCGAACGATTGGGAGTCCTCGGGGCTACAGAAAGCCTTCATTGTGCTGTCAGGACCAAGTTCTCTTTTCCCTTTGTCCCTCGGTTACCAGCATTCTAACATTTCCCGATTCCTAGGGCACATGTGAATGCTAGCGTCCCGACGTTTTGCGCGAGAGACGTTTCCTCACTTATAGCTGAGAAAGCTCTTGTCACCGTTGCGAAGCTGCGGCATCCTATTAGGTCTCAACACGATACCAGGCGCACATGTCATACCGAGCACGGGGTTGTGCAGCAGCCCGCAACCGTCAACCTGATACGGGTATCTAGAAGAAGCTTCGGTCGAAGAGATGATATAGTTTCAGATATACATATGCACGAAAAGGCCTTGGCAAGTGCCGAAGGTTTTGAGTGTCCGGAGTAGAGTCCTCGGGGTGCGGTGGTACTTGAGTGGCTGTGCATATTAGACTTGCATGCCTAGTTTTCGTATGGTTTACTCGTTCAATCCGCTCCTCTCCTTCTCTGTTGTCTTCACTAACCTCGGATATATTAGAGTCCGTGAAAGCTGCATATACCGGTAATCAGCCTGACTGGTGCGTATTGCCTAGCCTAGTCCGATGGAAAGTCATGTCCTTTCTTCGAGTGGAGAGGGGACATTATTTCCCCACTATCGAGGCTTCGAAGAGGGGAAGTCGGCCCTTAGCTCCGTCTATCAAGGACTTAGAAGAAGCAGGGCGATCTTGCATAACTGGGTTATGCATGGCAAGTCGGAAGCCTTCTCTCAAGCCTCTGTGCCTCGCTGAACCCTCAGAGATCGCATGGCCGCGAATCGTATGACAGTTCTGTTTGCGTATTCTCTTGCAAGGTTGACAGAATCATAGACGTAATTACAACGGCGCATGCTGGTATGGAAACCGTCTTCTTACCGTTCATTCCACCAGGTACCGAGAACTTCGCACATCTTTCTCCCTTGCACGAAGCCCTGGAATTCTGAATGATTGAGAGCTTACCGTGCGGCAGGTACTACGTCACCCCATGGACATAGTTATACTTGCTCTCTTTTGCCATCCGATAAATTGGTGCCGCGTGCATTCAGTGAATTACTGCCCTAGGCCTCAGACGCATCAAACAGCGAAACCCCTACTCACCGTGCGTACCTGTAGCGGGGCATACCCATCAGCGTTTATATACTATGCCTTGTTATCTGAAAACAGACTCATAGATGCCCTATTTCCGGAATGCAGTTATAACTCCCCATATACACCACACGGAGGCCACCAGTTACCCTAACACCACATCTCGCAATGTGTTCATGTCAAAGTGGTGATTTCTCATGTGGCGATCAATTGCTTTCAGGGGTTGGGGCAGATCTCCGGCTCGTCCCGGTTATAAGACCCCTGCATCTGGCATACAATGCGAGCCCTAGACTGAACCCTACTAACGAAGCCCTGCGCGCAAAATTGTACTCTTGGGATTTGGTTGGTTCAGGCGCTTAATCAAGTATCTGCGTGCATGCGGCAGTGGTGTGGCCCTAGAACTGTCGTAGATTGACCAGCGCAACTGTGCCCAGAGCCTGGGGGGTTGGCTGTTTGCAGGCGCTCATAGGCCTGTGTGAGAGAGAATGCAAGGGCCGCTCTCGCGCGGCTGATAGGAGGTGCTCGTTAGTCTCAGTTGGTTATAAGCGGGGGTCATACGTGGGTTTTCTTAATTTTGCAGAGTATCTGTATCTTTCTAGTGAGGCTGGTGTGCGGGGGGGGGCATTGTAACTAGGTGTGATATCACCAGGCTGCGGTTGTTTGTCTTGTACTGTCGTGTACTGAATAGCGGTGCTACTGGTAGTATAAACATCACAGACATCGCCAGTAGACCCTCTATTAGGTTATTCTTATACCGTATGTCCCATGCTGGTTGGTATCCTTCGCGTGTATAATTTTCCTATCAGGTTCCAAGCTGCATGCTCATCGGGGGCTTCCGGTCCACAGCCTTCCCCACGGCTCTGAGTCCGGCACAGCTTGTACTGCACAGTTTCAAGGAACATCCCTTCAACGATCATTGACCCCTCTGTTTGACCACCCACCCCTATGATCGCCTTGCCCAGTAGCTGACTGTGGGTATTATTACTCCTGCTAGCTAGCGATGTCCCTCTTCGCTCGCGTCCGAAGCATTGAGCAGCGTTAGAGTCTTAGCGCCCGGTCTTGAGTAACACTGTGAAATTGAGAAGCTCCACCCATAACCCGAGAGCCCTCGTCACATGGAGAAAACTTAACAAACATTCGCCTACGCTAAGCCGCATGTTTGCCAGAGCCTCCCTTGGGATCTCGTGGTCAGTTTTTCTGTTTCTTTGCTTAAAGAGGGAAAAATGAGGGTGGTAAGAAAAAAATAGCAATGAGGATACCGCTACCAGCACTGTAGTTGATCTCATGACAACTGGAACACAGCAACTCATGCCCAAGTGTCAGAGGGTGGAAACCAGGTCCTTACTTTTCGATATGCGTAACTTGACCTATGAATCTCATATGTAAGCGTAATTCGAAAGCGTCTACCACCAACACCCAATGTCCGAAATCTTGGGTTCGTCTCAAGCCTTCTTCTTCTTAGCTAGCACAATATCGGAGAAAATCTCCTAATGCAGAGGATCATCAAAAGGGGGAATTCTCCCAGCCGCCAAGGTAGGTGGTTCCTATTACCCTTTTAGTAAAATGTCTAAAAGAGGTTTAGCCTTATGAGCTGGACCCTTCATGAGACATTTGAAGTGCGAAGTAGCGGCAAAAGCGGTATCTAAAAAGGGGATGGTGGGCTTGCCTACAAGTAAGTATTTTCCCCCATTTTTCAAAATCATATCCGCATAACAAAACTTTTATGCCTAAGTGTACCGCATTATTTACAGCGTGTGATACCTGTTCCAAATATTGCCGGTCCCTTTTCTGCCTTGCTTGCTCCCTTAGCCCAAGCAAGCTACAACGCTGCAGTGAGTGTAGAAAGGAAGGAAGGAGTTCCTGGTCTGCAGAAACCATCCTCCGACATCTTTCGTATGGGCGAGGCATCGTGATGGTGGAGGGTCCTGTGCTCGGCGCTGTGTTTCTAGTGAGCACGGATAGTCTTGACTTTTGAGGACGAAAGTACGGACCGCTCGGGACTTCTGGCAAGGAGGATTGAGCTGCGCATTAGCTGATACTGAACACATAAAGGGAATTTACTTCATGTTCAATTGGAATGCGGTGTGGTGGCGGCCTGGACGATGTATTGTATAACCCCCTGCATCAATTCAGCCTTAAAATTGGTAGAGGTGTGATGAATGAGGTGAAAGAAGGAAGGCACACACGATGAGAGTAAGGTCATGAAGAAAAAGAGAGAGGCACTCGGATAGGAGATCAATTGTCCTGCTGCACACTACATCGTCGGCCTCCCCTTCAACACACCAGCGAAAAAAGGTACTGTAGTCACAATGCTCCCTATATCAAGAATCCAAGTGTAGAAATATTAGCTTCCAGGGGGGAACACTGATCCGAACCCCTTCATAACATGTTAACTAGGGAGTTCCCAGTACCGGTAGTTCTCAGTATACTTCCTCTTAGTACCAAGTGCAACACGACTGCGCATTTACCGTATAGAATACTGTACGGCTCAAATCTAACCCGACAAAACTTCCTCACTTTCTTCAACTTGCAGCTAACTTACGCTAGTGAACTGCTCAGTTACCCCCACCCTGGTAGATGCTAGACAGGTACAGCCAGGATGAAATATATGATGTTGAATTACCCCCACCCTGCTCTGTTCGGCCCGCTTGGCCAACCAAATGCCGCATGCGGATCTCTCCCTTCTCGCTTAGTAGGGTAATGGTAATGATTACATTGCATTAGAATCTCCCTCTAGCTTGGCAAGCCGTAAGTCCAGTGCACAAGGCCCAAAATTCCCGGATGTGAGCACTGCTTGTCCTTAGAGAGAACCACTCTCGAGAGCCCTCCACGCCATCAGGCCACCAACCGGAGAGACCCGAGAGCCGGTGTTGTCTACCAGGTATGGCTTGCAGTTTCTGGAAGCCAGTACTTTGATGATTCCCGCGCAAACACCCCGAATCCCCCTCCATTGGGTGATTTCATTCAGGCGAGTAAAGGTTTTTGGAAAGATATTCCCGAGCCAGTGATACTGCGATTACCCCCCTTCAATCTCTCCTTTCTTGGCCAAAGCGAACCCGTACCCCACAACTTATCTCCAGAATTGGAACAGTCCGGGTGATTTTCCATCACGTTCAAATATACAATCTATAATCATCATGCCTTTTGGATGAGTTGAGTCCGAGTGACACTTTGTGCACAAGATTCGGGTATGCAACCGTACTAAGTGCACAGATCTCCCATTCAAAACACGCGCAGTCGATTCGTAGCCGCACGCTTGGCAATCGTACTGGCCTCTATGCACAAGTTGAGTTACGATCCATCTAACGGACTGAAACTCCTCTACTGTTGTAATATGCATTGACATCACACAATTCACACATTGCCAGCTCTCAACTTCATCCCCTAACTGCACCCCCGGCCCCCGGCGGACGCTGGACACCGTAGATCGATGAAAAAAAAACAAAAAAAACAAGATAAATTAATTAAAAACTAATTAAGTATAGGCGAGCAAATGAAGGAGAAAAAACAAAAAGATGCAGAGAAGGCTAAAACCCTTATACCTGTGCTGTACGAGTCGTTATCAGCGATTCCCACGATGCGTTGCATGGGAGTTACACTGTGCAGGGAAATTTGGCAAAGGAATTCTCGATGCACAATACCAAAACAGCGGGGTTTTCTATTGAAATGATTGCTTGATCGATTATTGGTCTCCGGTATGAGCATTTACTATGCAGATCCGGAGAACTATTCGCGGACTCTTCGCACCCGCTTAATACTCGGGTAGGCGTAACTGCTACGTCAATCTGGGTCCCTAAAAAAATTTCGATGGGGGTCCAACGTTGAAGTTACATCTAGGAGCACATCATAAGCGTGGTGCACTTCTCCGCCCCTCGTGCTCCTCTACGGTACGCAAACAGCAATCGGTTTTCTTGTCTATTTGATAACATATGATCCCTATAGTAGCAGAACACAAGGCGTTATTCAGCTGTGTGAGGGCTGTGAGAAGATTTCCGGAGGCATTCTTCGAGGGGTGGGGAAAACCCCCAGCAGATCTATTCTTGAGGCTCAATCTGACTTCTACCTTCTGCCTGGCTTAGCATATGCTTTTTTCGTAGGGGCTTCTTTGGATAACAGAGGCTTGGAGTGTTCGAAGGTGCATTTTCCCATGGTCCAGGCTATTTCCACAGGTTCTAGGCCACCGGCATTTTTAATTGTCAGTTTCTGGCGCGGGGTCTGATGAACGGCGACTAGAACTGCCCTTAACGAGGCCCCGGGCGAAAAACATCTGCCAGCCAATCATCTGGTACCACTAGATAACCTGGGTTGAATAATACAAGTAGGTAGTGTGATAAATTTATCTGTTGGGACGGAAAGAAAAAATTTGGTTCTAGGTAGAAATTGAAGCATAATCTATGATCTTGAGGAATCACAAATTCCTGATTTCTCTATCCCAAAAGGAAGTTTTCTCAAAGCTGATCAGGCTCGTTGGGGTGCCCATAATAAAATGGCTCAATATTTTCGTCCAATCTTCAAGCTCGATTGAGAAGATCTATGGGCCCCTAGATGTTCGGGGCGGGCTGCCTGTGCCGCAGCGGCTAAAGGAAATAGGCGATTGGCCAAGTACTCGAGTAAAAGCTAGCCGGTGGGTGCGCAGAACTGAACTGCGCATCACAGTTGACCACCCACCACCAGGTATTGTTAGCATTTGGAGTTATGCTATCAAATGTACTCTAGCTTTACAAGTACCCATCATAAAACATTCTTTAGCGGGGGAAAACTGGTGGGGTGACGAACAGGGGTATCTTTCAGGCAAGAAATGGGGGTAGGGTAACAAGAAACGCCTGTTTCTGATTCCTGTTCGTCACCCATGGGTTTTCGTCGTGCCCATGGGTTTTCGTCGTGCCTCCCCCATTGAAACCTGCAGTCAACAAGAGACATCTGGATCTTTTAGAATTTCCAGCGAACAGTACAGGTCGGCCCCTCGGACCTTCATGACGAATTGGCCTACTAAGGGGTTTGGTGGAAACGTTTGTTCCTCGACGAATCAGATTAACAAAGCCATTCTTCAGCTCGAAATTTCTGCTAGCCCGGACACGTATTTGAATGATGTTTGATACCGTATATCGACATTATGCAATTTTGCCCTATGCCAACTGAACAGTAGAGTACTGCTGTAATGTTCTGACTACATTCTGGGAGTTTGTCTAGAAGCCCCATTGACTGAGTACTGTACAGCGCTGTTTCTTTCACTTGTGGCCAAAGCCAGGAAGGCTGCGTTGGTTGGTTTGTTGGTGCTGTATGTCTTTATTCGCCAGCGAAGATCTTCTAAAGCGGGGTGCTGGTGTCGTCTTAAGCGAGCTTACCGTTGTCTGGTTGTTGACAAACACCCAAGATAGGGCTATTGTTACACGACTCCCCAACAGCGGAAAGGAAAAAAACCCCCTCATATGCCAATTACAAGTGCTGGTACAAGTAGCTGCGAGCGAAAAAATGGGATCTAAAAGCACTCTATTACAGTAAGGGTTCCTGGACCTGGAAATTTATAAAGCATTCGGACGCTTTAGCGCCAAGACATGTCCTCTTCATGCCAATATGTCTGGATAAGTTTCCAAGCACTCAGCGCTCGGCCGCGCCAGCCCCTGTCAGATATTTGGTTACGCCCAGCTAAGTTACGCAATAGGCGCGAGAATTCTCTATCATCTATTGGACGACAGGCCGCGCGATGCCGGTGGTTGATCATCCTTAAGTGCACTATGCCGTATCATTCTTTGGCGGGTGCCTTGAGCGATGAGGCAAAAGTCAGCGGTGTTTATTCCAATTTCGTTTACGAAGGCAAAGAAACAGCTGCCGCTCCCACACTTGCCACCACTCGATTGGATTTAGTAGGGTGTAAGAACAGTGCGAACTGTACAACGTAAGGTGCGCACTCTGGGCTTTTTCTGCCTACCTTGGGGGCTGTGCTGGGGTGCTACAAGTACCTAGGAAAGCGGCTCTGCGGGAGGAATGCACGTTGCTTCACTGCTGGCTCGAGCGACCGGCATGGTGTGCAACGTATCATACTGGCCGATTTTTAAAGTCTCCGTAATGGGATGCAAATAAGTGATTCGGCCATGAAATAACTGGTGGTACCACTGGCGCCAGAGTTTTCGTGAACTACAGTAATCTAGGCTCAATGGTGCAACTCACATTCCTGAGATTTTAAATATCGGTCGGCACTGTTGAACTCGTGCAACGTCCAACCAAAAGTTATGGAACAGTCACTTAGCGTCAACCAGCTAAATATATTCCTGTTGGCTCTGGTTGATGGGTCACTACCCTCGTACCAGCCTCGCCCAACAGAGGATATTATTCGTCCAATTGTGCAAGTCGACCCACCTCGAGTTTATTATTACTGCACACTACCTGTATCTAACTTATGTGGTTGGAGATTGCCAATAATCGACTGATTAGTCTTATTGTGTTGCAGGGTTGCCTTTATAGCTGGAGGTACCGTTGACATGTAAAACATAGATCTTCATATTATGATGCCGTACGTAAATCCAATTTCACACTTCCATCAAACACTCCTATTTGCTGCAAAGGCTACTCGATAGAGGTCGAACAAGCAATAGCCCTATACACGGGTAACACAGTTCCCATGACTTGCCCAACGCGGTGTTTATTAGAAAAAAAACACCCTCAACACATAGTGGGTGATTGGGTAAAGCCTAACCATCTGAGGGAAAAGCACACCCATCAGAAAACGAGATTATATAGACACAAGAATTTCCCCATGCAAAAGACCAAACAGATGCATGTAAACCCCGCACAGGGCTTTGCCTGTGCGCATTTCCATCCTTCTATCCCGCCTTAATGATCCCATCAAGGGATTCTATCCAGCCATCTCCTAACGCCGCGGAAAAACCGGTAATTTCGAAAAAAAGTACAGGTTGAAGAACGGAACCGCACCGATACTCGAGTATTATGATTGAGCAAAACCTGTGGCGCCGTTATTAATAGCATTCTCACTTGTTTTTTGCCCGGTTTTGGTGCTAGTGCGAAGCCGAGTACTCGAGCACTCGTACGACACAAGGCCGATCCTGGAACGAAGAGGTGTGTGTTGGTCCTGCGCACTCTGGATGTGGCTCTACAGTATTACTTTACCGATGCTCTTTACTGGGGTTATGGAGGCGGGGGGGCGCTCAAGTCCGATATGAAGATGGGAAGTTTGAGATTTATACTCGCGGTAAATTATGCGTTGCACAGGACTATCATCATATCGAAATGTGCGAAGAAGACTGATGTTTTAGATTAGGGGCCACTGGAGGGAGTGGTAGTGGGAATGCGGAAGGACCCATGAGCAGCGATATTCCGCGGGTACTTGCCACAAGCCCCACTTTGCTTTTTGGGGCCAATTCTTTGAACTCCCGAACCCCACACAAATCATGCTCTGGAACTTAATTTTCCCCGGTTTTTGGCCCGGAACGGTGTGCAACTAAGCCTCCAAAACACTAGTGTCCTTTTCATATTGCTGTAGCCGCAACCGGTGCTAGCGCCGATACTTACCTACCAAGGCCAAGATGCAGTACGCACGGTAGTGTGCCTAACGCTGTATCTGTTGGAAGGCACTGTACAGTGACCAACAGCGAAGCGAGCCCCTAGCGAGGCGAGAACGCCCATAGAACTTTTATAGGATAGGGATTATTTGTATGGGCATTCTCGTTATACTGCCGGATCGCTTTGCCGTGGAATACTGTACTCGTACAATACTAGTATACCGCACCGGTACTGTGCGAGTACTCGAGTGCCGATAGTACTGCATGTCTGTCTCAGGTCCCCTGATGCATGCAGAGAGATAGGGCTCGTGAGGTCTCAATCGGCAATGCCTTAAAAACTCGTTAAATCTACTTGCACTCTCCCGAGAAGGAATACGGAGGTAAGTATTGGAACAAGCTGGGGTCAAGATGACCAATGCGAAATTTCCTTCATTCAGATCCCAAGATCCCTAAGAAGGAAAATAACCGCTCTTTTTTTTTGTTCCTCGCACAGACATTTGCCCCCTTGTTTGTTCCAATACTTTTTTTTTTTTTTTTTTATCAACTTTTCGGTATATTAGCTATATAAACATATTCCTCGCTAATAACACTGTAGGGCTTTCTATAGCATTAAGTCTGTCTGCCCTTATAATCCATCCACCTTTCAGGTTCCTCCATTGCCGGCTCCGCTGTTTCAAGCTGTCTGACCCTACTAAGGGTCGGTTGATCATCGAGGAGGCGCATCCGTCTTTAAGACCTCCCCTCACAGTCTTTCATCGCCCTGTTCCAATACTTTACCCCTACGGTGAGTGCAGCGTGTAAGTTTGTAGGTTATACAGGGGGTGAAGTCCTCGTTTGCGGAACCTACAAAACTTACACGCTGTACCTCCGCAGTGCTTTCTAGACGGGATAGCTTATTTAAGCTGAGCTCGATGGATCTCACTAACTGGTATTCGTATTAGGAAAGCACTAGGTAGTGTCACGTATCATCCGACGTAGGGGGTGTTTGCACGAGGATGGCAAGGCTCTGTGCCGGAGAAGTGAAGGTAGCATCCGACACAATGGCTGCTGTTCCCAGAGTCTTGCAAAAAATCTTCCTCTTGTTTCACTCTCTCGACAGTTATTTTGCTTGCCACGCATGGTTGACCCGACTCTCCTGCGATGCAGTAGTTTTCCCACTGGCATAACCTGGCCCTAATGCCTGTGCGCTCTCTTGGGCAAGATTCGCTGCTCTGGTTGATAGTTTGTTTGTGGAAGAGAGAGGGAGCACAGGCAATTGCATCCCTATGCTGGCGGGCCCCTAAGATGTACTTGAGGATGCTCTATCACAGGGAAAAATGGCAATGATTGCTTCTTTTTTCTGCTAGGGGCGAGCAACCCTGATACCCGGCCACTGATCACACAACTTGATGGTAAATTGGCGCTCGCCCTCCCCTTAATGATAGTGCTGCACAAAAAAGCCATTTGGTACTACCGTGGTCAAACCTTGCTATTGACCGGCAGTCGGTGCGGCACCGGTAGTCCCCAACCAGATACACCGCGGCAACCTTTACCTAGCCACTGCAATGACATGATGGTGGTGGTGGGGTGAACGGAATTGACAATGGAGCAAGTAGGCGCCAAAGAGCCTTTTCCCTTCGAATTATAGGCTCTGAGAAGACACTTATAACAGGAGGAGCCTCCGTTCCTCAGAGTTAGGTGGGTGCTGGGGATACTTGTAATACGATAGCCCCTTGCCGCACCCACGCAGGAAAAACGCAGAAATGATTTTCTTGGAAACGAACAAAAGTTGAAAAGGGTCAAAGGAGGAGTTGAGTAGAAGGAAAGAAATAGGGGAAAATAAAGAAAAACAAGAGAAAGAAACATAATTTCATTTTATACGAGTGGTGAGAGGCATTATGTTTTTTTGTTGCTCACAAGTGCTCTATGCACATCGGTGCTGGGGGGCACCGTTCCTAGCACCTACTCGGGTACAGGTATGAAGGATAGTTAGTCGCGGCTATGATGCGGAGATTGCGCAGCGCGTGGTTTAGCTTGTCACACTGCACTGACGCATCCAGGTATAAAAACTTCGCACTTCGCACTCTTCGCACCGCAGCTTTATGATCCGGACCTAGATGGGGAGAGGTTCTTCCATTGAGGACTTGAGAAAAATCTACAAAATGCGCGCCTTGGCTCCACAAAAAACCAGGCGGCCAAACGCTGTCATTGGATTGCTAGTGGTGTGCGTGGTCCGCCATTGAGCCTCTTCAGAGTTCCAGTACCGGTGTGCTTTCAAAGTTGTCCTACTTAATCCCTTCCCACGCATCCTCATCCTCAATAAAAAATATCATATTATTATCCTCTACACTAAAATTTCCTCCCTGGTGGGGCTCATTCCTGCAGTTTCTGTCTTCTACGGCTCGCTCGTTGCCCTAGGGTTGACTGTCCCCCGCCACGGCCTCTCAGTACTGCTATTTCTTCCAAAGTCCATCCCTACTGCTCTACCAACATCCGCGAATTTTTGCGCATACCGCCTTTTCCTACTTTTGGTGCCTCGGCTATTGTGTAAAATTTAGTTTAATAAGCCTTCGGTATGGGTGGTGCCGGCCATGGAAACACTAATTTTCAGGCCATCGATATTGAATCCCGAATTATCGAAAACATGCGAAGGCAAAATAAAGATTCTTACGAGTGCAACATCTGCCATATGGTGTTTAGTGTGGAGCGGGGCCTGTGGAATCATTTCACAACCAATCACCAAGACAAGTGTCCTCAGGATGAAGATGAACTCCAGCGCTTCCGGACACATATGAAAGAAATATGCCAAAGAAAAGGGTATGTACAAATCAATCACTTCTTTTAGAGGGCTATGGAGAAAGAGCTTTCGCATCGAAAAGCGGATCTAACTAATCCGATCGGTTTGGAGTTCCTTTCTCACCTCCATACCCGTTTTTTTTGTCATTCCCTGTTGGTATATTTGCGCGGTGGCTTAATACCAATTTATCTTTAGAGCGGATGTACCGTCACGTCCTGAAAATATACAAACATCATCAAATTCAAATACATTTATCCGATGGAGTTCTAAAGATGCTTCAAAAGACGCCGGTGGACAAAGGATGGGTCGTAAAGTGGAACCTGGGGATCAAACTAGCCCGCTAGCCTACTCCGGTGGTAACGTCGATGATATTGCGAATGGGACATCACATATAACCTTGGAACACCCGGACATTCAAATGGCCGATGCTTCTGCGCAGGCTAGATTGATAAATAGAAAGAGGAACGGGCCCGACTCGACTGCGGATGGTGGCCCACAAACGCCTACATATAGTACACCGCGTGAAAGCCAAACAAAGCGTACGAGGGGGGGGACCTCTGGGAGAGGAGCCGGGAATAAGGGACCTTCGGGTAATCCGGGACTTCCCAACGATTCATTCCATGCTTACATTTCATTAGGAAGGGCTACACAAAAACTGTCACGGACGCCTCCAGATCCTGATTTTGATCGATCGCGTTTTAAGACGGAGCAGTATGGAGATAACGAGGGGGGAGTGGCCACTCGAGTAATGGCTCCATCCCGCCGTCTGTTCGACCCAGAGAAGGATCATCCTGGTGCCTTTAAGGGTGAGGAGGACTCCTCCAAGCGACTTGAGGAACCAAATCTGCCCCCACGTGCTCTTGCCCGACCGAAAGGGAGTACCCGGAGGAAGGCACCAGTCCTTTATACCCCAGCCCCATCAAGGAAGACAGCTGTGCCCACTTCCCAGGCATTTACTCTTAACCGCGAGGGTGGGCAGATGATGATCTTGGAGAACTTTGCCCAGCAACAGTCCCAGAACGTGACACAACCACCACAAGGTCGCCAGACACGACCACCACAATTTTACGGGAGTTCAACACCTGAAGATAATGAAACGCGGATGGTCAGACAGCCAGAGACTCGACCAATCAGTCCCGAGCAGCTCATCGCCGAAGTAAAGGGAATATATGCCGGTTTAGTGATGGTTGAGGCGAAATGTGCTGAGGTGGATGCTAAGCAAGCTGCCGCAACTTTTGATGATGGCCAAACACAGCCTCGCCTGAATGATGAGCAATGGCAGGCTTTGATTGCTTTGCATCGCACCCTACTACATGAGCACCACGACTTCTTTTTAGCCTCGCAACATCCGAGTGCTAGCCCAGCTTTAAGGCGATTGGCTGACAAGTATGCCATGCCAGCTCGGATGTGGAGGCATGGGATATACAGCTTTTTAGAATTGCTTCGGCATAGATTACCGTACTCACTGGAGCATATGTTGACCTTTATCTATCTTGCGTATAGCATGATGGCGTTATGTAAGTTTGGAGCCACCAGTTTCTGCCCCACGATTTATATCAGTGGTATTGACTTTGTAGTGTACGAGACCGTTCCTGCCTTTGAGGATACATGGGTAGAGTGCCTCGGCGATCTCGGTCGTTATCGAATGGCTATCGAAGACGATGATATCCGAGATCGTGACGTCTGGGCTGGTGTGGCTAGATTCTGGTACTCGAAAGCCACGGATAAGACTCCATACGTTGGTCGCTTATTCCATCATTTGGCCATCCTTGCCAGACCCAACGTTCTGCAACAATTATTCTACTATTGTAAAAGCTTGGCTGTAACACAGCCCTTCTACCCGGCTAGGGAGAGCATATTAACTTTGTTTGATCCAATATTCTCACCTGAACACGCCAACAAGAACCACCATGTCGATTCCGGGTTCATTCAACTACATGGCATCAATTTCACCCATATCGATCTTGAAAAATTTGATGATGCTTTGTTCAATTACCTTGATGATTTAGACCAAAATATTGGAAAAACAGAGTCTGATTGGAAGGTAAGTTTTCTTATAATTCGTTAGTTTAGAGTGTTTCACTTAATTTTTCTCTGAAAGGTGTCGGGCGCTTATATCGCGATTTGCAATATAACTGGCCTTTCTCAATACGGCGCGAAGGAAAGCCTTCTGCGCATAGCCTTACGCGAAGGAAAAAACCGGCTGATCCCGGAGGAAGATATGGAGGATGCACCCCCGGCAGCGGTTGACGAAAATCCTGCAGAATTCGACTCTCTTCTTCCTCCTCTTCCCACTGGGGCCAGCTCTGAGCATGTAACATCCATGCTTCAGCCGGTTTCCAAATTGGAAGAAGATAGTCGTTACCCGCGCAAGGCAAAATCGGGCTCACAAGCCATCGAGGCTGATGCGAAATCTCGGAATGGTACTGCCGAATCTTTGAGCTTCTCCAAGCGACTGGCATATGAGATTCTCAGTGTTGCTCTCCAACGAGTAGGGGATTCTAACGTATTACCTCACATCCATATATGGCTCGTATTTCTTGCCTATGTAGTCAAATCAGAGCCCGCAATTAGGCTGTTGGAAAACGAGTTTCCTTGGGAACATTTGGTTTATATGTTGAACAGTCTTGTTGGGCAATCCGACCAGGATAGGTTTGGATGCAAGGAATTTCCAGTTCCGGAAAAAGGTCGAGGGAGACCGCTTCCGGAAGATTACACTTTGCGAGGTCTTGAATGGGCAAGGAAGTACTTTCCTAATCGCTGGTTCGAAGATGCGCAGGTGGACGAAGAGGAGCGTTCTGTGGAGGTGCCATCCATGGAAAATGTTCGTATTGAGCGTATCCTGTGGCTTGCCACTCAAATCGCCGCTGTAAGATATCTTTCTAGAGCTTTTCCTTTTCACGATTTTACTGACCTGGTGCTTTTGGAGAATGGCGAATGTTTGGTCTACGCTGGTAAAGCGTTTCGGGTTCATCCGGCTTTGGTGACGAGAATTGAGGAGCACCAAAAGCTAGAGGCGACAATTACTCACGGGCAGGAATTGGGCGGGTCAAGGATGACACCAACCTCAGAGGATTCCGATGTGGACATGGCTAGCGGGGAGAACGAATCAGAGGATGGCGACTATGTGCTGGTGGGCCAGTCTGAGGAGGTCAGACGTCTCAAACAGCAGCAGCGCCAGCTCAGATCTCAATTGAAGGCTGGTGGCAAGGCTGCTGATTCAGTAGAGGAACCTAAACGAGCAGTCGCAAAGGGGCCAGAATCACTGAAAGAGAACTTCTCAGTATGTTTTGCGCCCTCTATAACCATTGAGCAACACTCATAATTTTTTTCTAGGTTTTAGTCGTTGATACCAATCTTTTACTCAGCCAGCCTGAGGTCTTTAAACTTATGGTGTCGACATTCAATTGGCCTATTGTGATACCTAATACTGGTATGTTAATCTGTATGTGCTGGCTAGGGGGCCCGCTTACTGACTGTTTGAACAGTAATCACAGAGCTCCTTGGTTTGACGAACAGCACGGGTCCCGTTGGCGATGCCGCAAAGGCAGCTATGATTGCAATCCACGAGGCCCTCACTGATAAGAGGGATGTGAAAGTTGTCACTGCGAAGGGAAGCAATGTGACAAACATTGGCTTCTACAAGGAACAACTTGACAAACCCGGAGACGATGAGCAGCGCAAAATTGATGACATCATCATAGAGACTACGAAACTGCAGGGAGAGGCACGGAGACAGGCAATGCCTGGGGATTACGGCGATTATGAAGCGGCTGTTTTGATTACCGAAGATCGCAATATGCGGGTTAAGGCTAACGCCCGAGGCGTCACTGCTATTTCGGCATCTGCCTTAAAAAAGGTCTTGTCCCCTCGGACAGGCTTGGCTCGGCCGAAGCGCAAGTCACTCGGTGCTCAAACAACCGTTCCGGACTGGCCCGACGATGAAATGACGTTTGTGGAACCTGGCGAGGAATTTGATTCTGTTTTGAACGTGAATCCTATGGCAACTGTAAGGAAAAAGAGGCAGTTAAAACGCGGGAAGCCACAAGGTGTGGATTCGCCTAAAGTCACTTGAGAGTCTTTTCGGGAATGGAATCCTCTCCCCTCCCCCCCAAAAGAGCATCGTGATCTCCGCTCAAAATGCGAAGCTCTTCACTCTTGATGTCTAGCTATTAACATGGCTTGTTGATTCGATTGCTCTGGTTCGGTTTATGGGGGAATTGAACATTACTTGCGGGACTGGGAAAAAAAAATCAAAAATCATAATATCATAGTTATGATAGTGGTGTAGTTGCTGCTGCAAGTTTGATGGTTCGTTGGAGGGTGTTGGTGAGTTAGTCTTCTCTGGCTTTATGGTGCGGAAACACCACATTCATTTTCCTTCACGCCTTCTCCGTACACTCTTTTTCATTTTATTCAGTTTTTCCTTATGGGCTGTACGGGGCCTAGAATGAGATTATGTAGATGTATTCTTAGTCTTTAAAAAAAAAATTCATGCTCTCCTTTAGCCTCGATCGACATCTTGGCCTGTGAGCGGGGGGACCTCAGTCCGATAGCTCTTCCGTGAGCACCCTACGAATCAATACCGGCGAATACCATTTCTCGCGGGCCCTGCTTGCTCGGGTCTCTAGCGGTGGACCAACGTAGTGATAGCGGCATTATATCGCAATTGCTTCGACAATGTCGTAGGGGTGTATTTCAGGCCACAAGATTGGCATGTGCTGTGAAGAGTATGGCATATTATTTATTTTACCGGTGGAACTGTAAGTTAGTGATACAATTCCCCCTTCTCACTTCACTTTGATCATATAACCCTACGTTTAGGCACCGTATCATCTGACAACACTTCGGAATAGTCATCCCGTATAAACTGTACTTCCTGGTTCGGTGTTAGTCGAATGGTAAGACCCACTTCACACTTCTACACTTCTGACCTGCTCTCTGAGTCGTTGGACTTAAGGTACAAGTGCTAGGATATCCTGCAACCCACCGGCTGCAGTTGTGTTTGTTGTTACTGCACTCTCAGTGGAGCATATCATAAGGTGGATTGTGGGGGATTAAAAGGATGGCACTTGCAGAGTGGTGGCATTTCTTATTCTCTTTTTCCTTTTTACCCGTCGGTCAAGAACTCGGGGAGGGGATTTTGAGGCACGGAAGTTAGCGGTTGGACTAACCGGTACATTTGTCGAACCGAACAAACATGAGAACAAAAGCGTCTATTACACCGATACCTACCGGTATCGGGGGGTGCAAAACCGCACACCGTCTAAGTTAAACTTACTCGTAGGGAATAGTACTTGCTAAAAAAACAAGCGTTGATTACCCCTAGGTCACTAAAACTTTAGCACATGGCAACGCCTCCAACACGGCCAGAAACACAGTGCTACACAGTGGTTGCTGCGCACTACTACGCACTGGCCATTTAGGTTGAGGGACAATCCTGACAGTGTCGGCCAGTAGAGCGATAACTGGGTGTGGCAGGCCCAAGAGTGTCAGCCTTGTCCACCCCCCACCCAATGGTACACAATTAGAAGTAGGGCATGCACTCTGATTGGCTTCCAAACCACACACAGTCCACGAGCAGCTATCAGGCGATCGGATTCCTGGACACGATCTATCGGAGCACGCCAAAACGCACAAATACAACTCGAATAACGACACCACTCTTGAATACCATCACAGCTGGAAAATGAGAGCAAGGCTGAGAAAAAGAACAGCTTGGTAGTTATCTAGCCCCTGAGGCGAACATTGCGGGTAGTTTTCAAGGTTCGTTGTATTCCCCCTTTTATGCATTCCCGTGTTTGCGACATACTAACGCCGCCTTGTTCCCTTTTCTATATATGGGTGTTTGGCCTGGCTTGCAGGCTGCCATGCTGTGTATCTGTAGTACGGACTGCAGTTATTGTGCTTTTCCCAAAGGTTGCGAAAGGGGCCCACAGCTCTCCAAGCTTTTTTTTTTCAGAGCTTGATTGCGCAATAGCATCTACCGGGGGCCGTACTAAGACTTTCGCTCTGAAGAATCAGATATACTGTGAATTCTCGGGCTCTGTGGCTTGCCTCGGTAATTAAACAGAGAGTTCTGAAGGAGGGAAAAGGGATTCGCAACCTTTTGTCCAGCGAGTTTTTTCGCAACCTTTAGGAAAAGCACAATATTGATAACTTCCGCTCAAAACTGGTGCTGCGCATTTTCGTGCTAATTTCTGGAATTGTCCACTTCAAAAAGGGTGATGCCCATAGTTACAATCACAGAACACCCAAATACACAACCCCCTAAATATATAGTTCGCTCCTGGTTCGCTCCTGGTTCGCTCCTGATTGGCCGAATCTTAGTAATCCAGGGTTACAAGCCAATCAGTGGGGACTGTGTATTTGGGGGGTTGTGTATTTGGGGGGTTGTGTATTTGGGTGTTCTGCGATCGTATCTCAATTAGGGTTAAACCGGGAGCTAGGTAGCGCTGAGCGTACCGGTATCTTTTTATCATACTTTTACAGACACAGGTATGATACCATAGCGGAAATTTCGCCCGACATGTTCTCTGCAGCAGACTCGACTGGAAATCCCCCAATCTGGATAACCCCGTATGAAAGTATCAGATCAGTCCAACAATTCTTCGCTCACCCCCACATGTTGTACTACAAACACACCTCCGCTTACCAATGGCGCAAGTGCCCGAGCACTATATCTTACTACGCGCGCTTCTTGTTTCCTGCTTTTGACTCTCCCCGTTCCCTTTTCGTGCGCGGGGGGAGTACAATTTTTGTCCGCAACTGCTCGCACTCAAGTACGGTAGTTCAGCTATATTACCGGTACGGTATTAAGCGGTGCGATATAGTTCTCATTTGTTTATTTTAAAAAGACATCTCCTTTTCTTCATTGCAATTTCTTTTCCTCATCCTTGGTCTCATACACTAACGATTCATGGGTTTTGAATGGGCAGATTGCAGAAAAAAACACGATTTGGATACCCTCAACCACGAGCCTGTGGGGAAGCGAGCAAAGGAGGCACCGGGTGATCGCCGCAAGTGACCCCACCCCCTTCGGGAACGAAGACCCATTCGATGCCCTGTCCAATTTTCCGCGACCGGCTACATTCCACACACAAATTTCGCAAGTGCAATAATGCGGCTATCATGCATAGGGTTTACACCGCCGGAAGTTATCGGAGGGGGGGTGTGGGGCCAAGTACCGTAGGAGCCCGAACAATTGCGACGACGCTGGAGTTGCCTCTCCTGGCAGGGTCTGGTGTTTTTTATTTTTTTATTTGGCTTGGAGAGCAGGTTTTTTGGTGTGTTTTTCGCCCCTTTTCCAGAGGAGGAAAATTTGGACTACCTGGCATATGGTCCAATTATTCGAGTTCTTATGGTAGTTAAGAGGATTTGTAGAAGCAGAGATCAGTGTTAATTGCTATGTTGCTTGAGACTTGAAGAGAGAAAGGAAAAAAAGAAGAGGCAAAAGAGGAGATAGGGTAACAGGACAGCTTCAAAGAGAGCAAGATGACGCAAGCAGCCGTATGGAACCCATGTGGCGGCGCGCAGCTAGAGTTTCCAACACACTCTTATCGCGTATCACGAGGAATGTGCTCGTAGGTCGGTTTTTCAAGCCTCCGCCTGTCGCACGTGACTTCCTGCGCCTTCACTATATATCACTCGTGGAACCGCATCCCGGAAGCCCTCCGTGAATGTCTATGGTGCTAGCTTACAAAGATGGGTTATTGGTATCACCATGGCCTGGTGTTGGCCGAGATCTCGGGAGCCGGCGGTTGAAATAAGCCCCGATTGGACGTTTTCGGATTGGTCGGGATTGGGTTGCGACAACCAACACACTCCGGCTTTTCGCAACGAACATCACCCTATGGTACTCGAGTACGGTACTAAAGAAGGTGCTAATTCCTCAGAACGCCGAAACCAAGCACTGCCGTTCTGCGCTACCTGGGGATGGGTTATCCAATACCGGGCCCAGCCGTCAGGGGGAATCCCTCAGAGTGGCGGAATTCGCCACCCGATCGAATTTTCGCCACGACTGCATCTTCGCGTGTGTCGACTCTAAATGGATGGGGATAGCACCACCTGAAGGGCTGACGCGTGGACTTGAGTATTTGCGATAAACCGCTGATATCGTATCCGGATGCACGTCATGCTGAGAGATGAAGTGCGAAATCGTACGGCGGGTTTGGTGGGATGGTTCGCCAGAATGTGGAGTTGCGCTATTAGTCGAAGGGTTTGATATTGGGAGTCATCGGGGTTTGTGCATGCTGCACACCTGTTGAGGGACCGGTAGGGGGTAGGAGGGTGGTACCGGAGGGTGATGGGTTCGGAGGGGGGCGATGGTGGTGGCAGTACTTGGGGAAGGAGATGAAAGCAGCGCATAGGTTATGGCTCTCTGGAAGCGGAGCTCGCCTGAACAGATATTGGCTGTATGAATGGGTGTCTCGAAAGGGCGTTTGACCACGCGAGAGGGTGGTTTCTATCATTGGAGCTACAGACGTGATACCGAGATTGGCTGTACGGAATTCTCTAGGCAGACGTTTGGTCGACGACTGGGGTGGCCTAGTCGCGAAAGGTTTGGATAAAAACATGCCTGTTGGTTGCTCGTGAAATTACAGGAAATCGTCCGAGGGTGATAAAGCAAAGGATTGGTCACAGTAGTGACTCAAACTGATATGGGGCTCGAGCCTTGAACTGGCGGAGTCTGGAGTATTACTGGGTGAGGAGTCATACGGCGCTACTGGGATCCGACCTTCGAGATGAAGTCAATTTGGAGCATGTGGTGGAGAAATACGAGAATCATCGTCGATGCTCACGTCTGACTGGGTTTGGCTGATTGCATGCTCATATTGGAGCTGGCTGGGGTGGGATTCCCCAGGAAGTGGCCGGGAGAGAAGATGTTGGTGGAGTCTCGTTTCTGGTATTGGGTGTTGCTTCACAAGGATACCGGGGTATGATGCATAGGCCATTTGGGAGAGACATCTCCCTCGGATGGGATACAGTTTCGTCTCTGGTTCGGGCGGTTTGGGGATGTCGGCCTGTTGCTTGTGATACTTGTTCTGCCTGTTGGGCGGAAAGTCGGTCACTATCAGAATTTTCTCTTCGACAAAAGGCAGGAAGGAAATCTCTTGCTTTGCCCAACTGGATTAATACTCTTTCTATCTCTGCCCGAGCTCGGCTGATAACCCCCCCCGATTTGCATGCCAAACGCTGTCAATGCACCGAAATCCATCAATTTCTCTGAAAGAAAAGCTAAGAGTTCGAGAATGAACATTGTGACCACGGCTATCGGATCTTATCGAGTTAGAATGCTTGGATCTCGTGGAAGCGGGGGCTTTATAGTTTGGCTTGTACTTCTCCCGATACATGCTTAGTTCTAGAGAGGGCAATCTAGTTTCGACATGTTTTCACGGAGCGGGGTGTTTTGAGAATCCTCCTCAACGAAACATTAGAGAAATTTGCGATACGCTTCGGGACTGGAACGATAAGAGAGTTACGCCCAGGGCAGCAGGGCTACCGTCTATCTTGATAGGAGCATCAAAAGTCGGAAATCCACGCAGAAACCGAGAGAACATAGCTCTTAGGACACTAATTCTGCTTCCAGATTGTTGGTTCAATTTCAAAAACAATGGGAGATTATGGCACTTGGTTTCTCTTTCTTGGGTAATCTTTGGGCACTTACCGGGAACTCAAAACTAGACTCGTTTAAGGTTGTTGATATCAACTTTCCCTCTACTGTGGGTGCTGGGCTCAGTCCCTTTACTACTCATCTAAGCCGGAGGATGCGAGTCTCGCGCACACAACGTCGATTTCATGAAGGAACAAGGCATACTGAAATTGTGATCCCAGTTGGGCTGGGATGCCTCCCTCATGGCTCAATCTTGGAGCCTGTTCAAGCAAGCTTCGACGTGAAATCCTAGGCCTCAAAGAAAAGTCGTTACTATCGCGATTTCTTGACTGGTTTTGCGCTTCCCAGTCTTTTACGGTTATCCCTCTCAATTTCCGATTCGTTGTTATCCTTTAGCCGAATCTGCCGGTTGTCTGGGTTTGCCTCTGGGCCGAAATATGTTGAATATATATCTTTGTCTGGGTGGAAAGTGTTATGTGATGGGCCTGCTGGAAGGTGTCGCTCGCGTATGCTAATCTTAAGGGCTGTATCTTGTGGTCCAACAGAGAAAACTTGAAGTTCAATTAACACGTGTGGAGTAAGTAGACAACTAGACGAGCACATGGCTAGGTGACGATGTTATATATATTCTTTGGTAACTTTTTTAGAACACGCAGCCTTTGGCTTATTTACCCAGTCTGTTCCCCCAGCCACACCCGATCTGAAAACATAGCACAGTATACTGTATTGATCGGGGGCACTATCTATAACGTCGTGCACGTCTCCAAATAGAGGGATTAATTACTTTAAAAGCCTAGGCTAATAGTATCAACAAGCAAGGGTTTTCAATATGACTGTATTTTCGAAAGGTATTATTCGCCTGTTATGCAACCCCTACTTAATATTGAATGCTGATATCTGATTGGCTAGAAGTGGTTAAGACCAGGACCGGGCTAACCTTGAAGATCAGGCCCCGGAAACTCGCTGGAGGAATGTTTGGTCGAAATATTCTACTGGCAGGCTAATCCAAGATTATGGATGGGATGCCTGCGGATTGCGAACCTGGTCGTGCAGGCTCGCAGGCGCAATGGATTTGGCAGCTATTATCGGGGCATTGAAACAATCGACCAGCATCAGGATTCTGTTTCTCCTTGATAAGGGGATTCTTACTTGATGGGAATGGGGTGGCACCTAGTGGTACTTGTGTGTTTGTTTTCAAAAGAGCGGGCTTGATGCGCTGGCCACAGCCGAGTGTTTATGCCTGGTGGATTTATGATGACGGGTGTTCAACATGCTGTACGCAGGCGCGCCTGCGAAATCACTAGGTCCGAGATGCCAGGAAATTCCAGCCTTTTGGCCTAGCGTGCGCAGCCCTCCCCTCCTTCAATGGTGACACCGTATCGTATCTTTTTGTAAAAGTCGGATTGGAGCTAAGGGCAACTAAGCTAACAAGAAGGTACTTGGATACCAGGGTTAGTCCGCGAACGCCAGGGCTTATTCTCAGCATGAACTAAAGGGGCAAATAACGAATAGAAACCTACGAATAAATAGTTCAACCAATAGTATGGCAGACATCGTTCGAGGAATTTTGCGAGTTTTCAACATACCCCCATTAGTGCGTACACTATTCCCAATATCGCCTTAGCCTGCTGTTCGCGGACTAGCCCTGTTATCCGAGTACAAAGACCCCCCCAAACCGCCGCACTTTGAGCAAACATCGAAAGGCAATTTGGCAGGCCCTTCTAGCGCCTGTCTGACCCTTACGAAAGGATGTGGTAGTGCATATCTAGTCGAGCTTTTAGAGGTTAATTTGCCGATTACTGGAAGTGCGCAGTGCAACACAGTGAGATTGGTAATCCAAAATTACTAATTATGGTAGTGCCCGGTATCAGGGAGTGTTGAGAACAGTTATCGCTGTGCCACTGGTCATACCGGTAGGGTGCCTGGAGTAAGGATGGGATGTGGGCGTACAGTGCTGGGCAGTATCGAATTGGGCTAGCCCATCGGAGGGAGCTCCGCATGGCTCGTGAGCACGCTGGCCATTCGAGGCTTTTTGAGGTCACTGCGGTGGGGGGGTAGGGATAGGCAATTCACTTGTGGTGCTCTTGGACGGATGAAACGGTCAAACTTGTCACCTGGTCCCTACGCTTTCTGATATCTTAGGGGTAGTCTTGCTCCTATTCCAATCGAGTTTGACCATGTCATCCTTCCAAGGAATGATCGATGGCTTCACCAGATTTCACGGGAGTTACCAATAACTTGGGCCCGTAGTTAGGTAGCCCACGCGATATGAAGCAATATAATTTTTTTGGTATTAAAGCTGTTGTCAATTTAACAATCGCATTGTATAGCCGTTGATGTGTCAGGGGTATTGTATTTGACTAGCGGCGCATTGCCTTTTAGCACCAAGCTCTTGGCAGCAAAACCTTTCGGATATTATACCATCCAAAAAGTGAAGCCTTTATAAAATTTAGTGAACTACTTTACACAGAATTGCCTTGCCCTTTAGCCCATCACGAAAATGTGAAGAAAAATTCGAAAAAGAGGACATAAATGCGATGGATTGTTATATTTTTGGCCTTTTGAGTGGGGTCAGAAAACCTTTCTGCGTGCTTGTCTGCTCTCGATCAAAAGTGGTATTGTATGTTGGGGCTTGTGCGCTAAGAATCCTGTGAAAAAATCACTAAAAACTTTCACCCTGTCACTCAACCTGTCGGGGGGATTGTGGGGGGTGTCGTACGTCGAGGGATTCTTAGTTTTTTGGAGCAGTTTCCCTGTTTGGGGGATGGAGGGGTAAGTGAATGTGCATAAACATTTTGTTTGTCTATTGCGATGTGAAACCGGTACATATGATACCTCCCCTGTTTCTCTATGAGTAGAAAAAAAGTGTTTTTCGTACAAATGCCGCGCTTTATGTCAGATTCCGTCACCCCAACTGGCTGCTTTTCATGACTCGATCTACTCACGACCGTTTCATTTACAGCGCTACCCGCCATCGCAAGGGCCTGGCTGAGAGGGAAATATGTACGAGGACGTTGAAATTTCCCTTCTTGGCTACACGAGGGGAAAATACCGCGAACTCAGCCCTGGGCTGAAAGACGCCTTTCTAGGAGAGGCACAATAACTGCTACCGGTAGTACCGTAAAAACTCTTGAAATTCGCTATCTCCGGCAGCACTGTAATCTCCGGATTTTGAGTCAACAGCGCCTGAGAAGGATTAGCGTTTTCTCAACACGGTATAAGATCGGCCTACTGGACGTGTTGGATCTCGTTAACTGGTATTCGCAATTCTGTTAACCTGTCATACTAAACCTATCGCGGGCTGATCGGCTGATTGCAGGGCTGCCTGAGATAGCGAATTTCAAGAGTTTTTACAACGTTATCCCAGCACATTGCCTCTGGTTGAGTTTTTCAGGTACGGGTACCGTAGCCGTTAGCCAATCAAATGCGTTGTACTATGCTTTACAGGCGCGCCTTGGCATGTCACAACCCCTTGCTAGGCTGATAAATAAAAAAATAAAAAATAAAAAAGCGGAGCGCCTTACTAGGAGAGGCAATTACAACGTCCTGACTTAGCACAATTCTCTCATATTTTGAGCACAGTATGTAGTCAAGAGAACCCGGATGGGGTATCCGTAGGTAACGAAACCTCAAATCACCTACTAGAGTAGTGTACTCGAGTGATAGAATGAGATGGGCTTTAGATCTTATTTCTCCGGGACCAGAGAAGGTCTCGAGTGAAAGATGTACTGTGAGGTTTAGCAAGCGCCAGCTGCAGCCATGAGGTGACAAGGCATCGCGAGATATTATGAAGGGAGGCAAAGGTACGATGGCACGCCACATGGTCCCATAAAGGCACCTGGGGTATGAGGTCGAATTCATAGCCTGAGCTGGACTGTGCTCTGATAGGTATTTCGTTCCCGTGGGTGGTGCAAGTATGGATAGAGTGTGGGTATCAAGGCCACGAGATGGCTCCACATGTCTGAGTGTATGATGTGGTATTTCGAGCACATGAGCTCAACGAACTGCAGGTCTTAGCGATGGCCTAAAGATGGAATTCTGTTTTATGAGTCTTTTGTTATAGTGGGTGTGACATGTTTGATGTTTTTCTCTGGAATACCGGTAGCGGAAATGTGCTTGGGAGTGACAGCTGGTGTGGGTAAAGCAGGACTAAATTGCCCGTGGGAGAACCCCTCGGGAATGCCTGCATCATATGAGCCAATCGATAAGGTGCCTAGACCCATCTCCTCACTCCCCTTAAGTCATTTTGTATCATAAGGCCCTGGACTGTCATACGGTAGTTGACAAGCTGGGTTTGAGAAAATTTGCCCATGCACAAAATTGCGTGATAGGATATTCGGTTGAGTCAATTTCGCATGTGCAGTTTCTATCATGAGTTCTGGGTAAACTCGACCCGCGGCTATTTTCCGTGCGGTGATTGCGATCCCAGAGAGCGCACTTTCCACAGGAGTACGGTAGGCCTGAAGAGAAATACCGTAGTGGCCACCTTAAGAAGCATAACTTAGTGGCGAGTCAAAAACCACGGGATCGTTTGAAATCGAGATCCAGAGGCTGCCGTCGCACCACAAGCAAAGAAGAAAAAGGATGGTGGGAGAACGGGATCCCCCACCAATCGAGCCGGGTTATTCCGAATAATCATCAACCCCCCGGAAATACTTCACATTTAAGGTGTTTGGTAGATGGCTTCAATTATCTGATATCACCTACATAACTTAGCTTTCGGAAATTTCCCGTCAGATGAGCCCGCATCTGTAACCGTTGGGATCGAGATTTTCTCCCGACAGCGAGCGCTCCCGAACTGCCATTTTTTGGTATTGCAAACCAGAGGATTTTCGGGTTGCGGCTCCACCTGGTGTGACTGGTGAGGCGGAAATGATCTCTATATCCCTGAAACACAGAGATGAAATAGAAAGGTAATACCGTAGGACCGATGTATGGAATTATTTTCACTCCCCAATGCTAAAAACTCCTACGGTAGTAGATACCAATGTGCGAAAAAATTCTATTTTAGTTATGTAACCGGCTTTGTCCTACTATTTTCTTCACTTGAGTGCTTGTAACAGGTCAGTGGTGTCAAATGTATGGCATCGCGAACATGTGATACTTTACGTAAGAGACCGGGCAGCCATTGGGTAATATGATGAACTTCGGGGAAGTGTCTCGTAGCGCATCAAGTGGGAAAAAACTAAAAGTGGCGCTAGAGCAGTCAAATGTGGCCCAATAAGGCGAGCGAGATTTGCAAGAGAGTACTGTAGTTTGCCACAGTTCTAATACGGGTGATGTGCCTAGAATGGAAGTTTCCAAAAAACAGGGAGAAGCAAATTTTCACAAAGCTCAATAACGAAAGAACCCTAACCCAACCACAGCAAAGACTATTTTGTGCAGCTCTGGTGCTTGGGAGTAGAACGCCATAGAGTATGTTTCTTGGCCTTTATTTGTATGTCAACCAGACAGGCTACTGTGACTTTCATTTAGACTGATCATGCTAACTTGAGATAACTCCAGTATCCAGTTCCCACTTGTCTTTTGTGATTTATATCAGTAGCACGATTCAAGACCAAGGCCACTAGACGTCCCCTTAGATTTTAACCATGATTTTGCCAAGTGGTGCCGTTTCTATCATATCATACCAAAGTGTTTTTCACCCTTTTCGTGGAAAGAGTTTTCCCGAAAAGGCTTACTTTCTCTCACCCGCCTAATGAGCCATACTTTATTTAACTGGCCTAGGGCCATTCCTAGTTAATGCGGTGTCGCGTTGATATTAGTAAGTGGGAGTTCATAGATACCGTATCGCCCCTTCCATAGTTATATTTTATTCCACAATAAGTGTTTGGGACTTTCCCACACCTTAACATATTCCATCTGGGCGTCTGAGTAGGAGCGTAGCCGCAAGCTTTCTTGTTCTAGCTAGTTATGTGATATATCTTAGATTTAGCTTCCGTGCATTGTTTTTGTGTTATCACTACTGATATTGTAGGGATTCGGGGTGTATCCGAACAGAAGAGTGTAACAATAGAGTATAAGAATATGGTTCTTGAGTAGGTAATGATGTTAAGGTTGTTAGTAAGAGGCTTTAAAGCTGTAATGGATGAAGTCATATACACGAAACTTTGGCATTACTGTGGGAAAAGATGTTAAATTAAGTCATACTATCTGGTTAACAACACATTAATCTGGGCGCGTCGTGATGGATGTTCGGGTATCTGAGAAACTGATGCTGACAATTTTTGCTAGGAGAGGCCTAAATACTTACACCACATGTGGTCATTTTGGGAAAAAAAACACAGAGAGTCATGTTTCTACGATGGTTACTGTAATCCTAGGCACTTTCTGTTTACAGACATAGGCAATTGCTATCACCAGTCGTGATCTGATATATCACGAGAGCCCGGAGGTTGCAGGAGGTAATACGGGCGCGGCCGATAGATATAAC